>JACEEZ010010885.1:0-37500 GCA_016584305.1 Chionoecetes opilio
TGGGGGGGGGGGGGGTGGACGTGTATGTGTTGTGTGTGGTGTGTGTGTGTGTGTGTGTGTGCGTGTGTGTGTGTGTGTGTGTCTGTGTGTGTCTGTGTCTGTGTCTGTGTCTGTGTCTGTGTGTGTATGTGTGTGTGTGTGTGTGTGTGTCTGTGTCTGTGTCTGTGTCTGTGTGTGTGTGTGTGTGTGTGTGTGTGTGTGTGTGTGTGTGTGTGTGTGTGTGTCTGTCTGTGTCTGTGTCTGTGTGTGTGTCTGTGTCTGTGTCTGTGTCTGTGTCTGTGTCTGTGTGTGTGTGTGTGTGTGTGTGTGTGTGGTGTGTGTGTGTGTGTGAATATCATTCTCCTTTTATGTGTGTGAGAGAGCTAGAATGGGCTGCCCGCCGACTGCCCTGGCGTGGCAGTCGGCGGGCAGCCTGTCACCATTTCGGGTAACTGTAAGTGTGTTTGTGTGTGTGCCAGTGTGTGTGTGTGAATTTTTGTACATACAGTATATAATATATACTAATTTTATAAGTACTTTGACAATCGCATGGGTGGCTTAAATAGGGATTAATAATATTAATACTGATAATACTAATACTGATTGTTTGATTAATCTAGCAATGCCTATCATATTTTTATGTCTTGTAGTAAGTTTTGTGTAATTTGTGGGTTTTAAGGAATACTTGGAAGTATCATGTCATTGTGAATTGGCTGAAATAGGGACTTCTAATCATTGTAACTAGAAAGTGACTCCAGATTCGTGTTAAGCATAAAAAAAAGTTTCGTTGTTTCATTCTCGACTATATAGAATATATTTTATAGATTTTTGGGGATAATTTTTTTTTATATAAATTTTTGAATGGTTTTTTTTATAATAGAAAAATAATTATATAAAAAAAACTAAACGCTAATTAACTATAGAAATGATGCTATACTGTCGGGAACGTAGTAACGAAACATTTTGTGGGTGAGGAGGAGAAAAAAATAAACTTTAGGAAAAGATTAACAATTTTTACCTTTTTTATCCAGTTGTAATAAAATTCACCGAGATGGTGTATGAGTACAATAACTATACTATTGTGAACAATTCACAGAGATGGTGTAGGAGTACAATAACTATACTATTGTGAACAATTCACCGAGATGGTATAGGAGTACAATAACTATACTATTGTGAACAATTCACCGAGATGGTGTATGAGTACAATAACTATACTATTGTGAACAATTCAACGAGATGGTGTAGGAGTACAATAACTATACTATTGTGAACAATTCACAGAGATGGTGTAGGAGTACAATAACTATACTATTGTGAACAATTCACCGAGATGGTGTAGGAGTACAATAACTATACTATTGTGAACAATTCACAGAGATGGTGTATGAGAACGATAACTATACTATTGTGAACAATTCACAGAGATGTTGTAGGAGTACAATAACTATACTATTGTGAACAATTCACAGAGATGGCGTAGGAGTACAATAACTATACTATTGTGAACAATTCACAGAGATAGTGTATGACTACAATAGTAGTATTCTACTGTGTGTGTGTGTGTGTGTGTGTGTGTGTGTGTGTGAATTTTTGTACATACAGTATATAATATATACTAGTTTTATAAGTACTTTGACAATCGCATGGGTGGCTTAAATAGGGATTAATAATACTAATACTGAAAATACAAATACTGATCGTTATATTGAAGTAATGATTAATCTAGCAATGCCTATCATATTTTTATGTCTTGTAGTAAGTTTTGTCTAATTTGTGCTTATAATGAATATCTGGAAGTATCATGTCATTGTGGATTTCTGGCTGTTACTGACCGCCGAGGTATTCGAGCAAACGAGAGGAGCTAGTGTTGTGAGTATTTGTTCATTTTCTGTGCCTATTATTGTTGTTGTTTGTTGGACTTGTTATTTTGTTTGGTGTACTAAGTATAGGGTTTTTGGGTTTAATATGTGAGTTCAGGAGGCACTGACGTATAAGTTTCTGTTCTAGTTATTAATTCGTGGATCTTTAACTAGTGATTCATACTGTTTACGTGGTGTGTTCGGTGATCTCGACTGCTTGTTAGCCCAACCATAGGTTGCAGATCGAAGCCATTTGGATGAATAAATGTGCTACGGGATACTGGTGTTTGCATATACACTCGGCACAATTATTAACTGAAGATTTACAAATATAAGGTGAAAAGATTAATATTCTTACAAATTAAGGGTTCAACAAAAATACATCGAGGCAGATTTATGAACGGGGGGAGGCGGCGGGCAGGGCGGAGCGCGATAAAGGTGTCCTATTCGAACTGTGAAGGATCGAACCGAGTGTTTCGCATAGAAACACTAACACTTTAACGCTGGGCAACGGACCCCCAAAACTAAATAATGTAAGGAAGATATATTTGAGCCCCACACCCGAACTTCTATTCCTGCCTACCACTAAAACTATATGCTTCCTTCCTATTTTTGTAGACCATTTGGAGGACTAGTAATTTAAACATAATGGTTGTGAGATAAAAAAAAACAATGATTAAGCAGTGTCATGTGAACACCACTCGGGGACGGTTTGAGGGGCTGGCTCGGTGGTCACTGGTCAGCGGGTCGCACCCAAACCCTCTGGGATACTTAGCTTGACTGGTTCATGCTAGCCCACATGCACTATACGTACGTATTTAGTTGTAATATATATTATGTTGTTGTATATATGTGAGAATGTTTATTCACAAACACGTGAAAATAGAGATGACACTGGATACACTATTGAAAAAAAAATTACGAAGGATTATGAAGCGGCAGGAAGTTGAACTACAAACCAATGGAAGGAGAAAGTGTGTTGTGTGTGTGTGTGTGTGGTGTGTGGTGTGTGTGTGTGTGGTGTGTGTGTGTGTGTGTGTGTGAGAGCATGCTTTTGTGTGGTGTATGTATGTGAGTATGTGCGCGGTGTTTGTGTGTGTGTGTGTGTGTGTGTGTACTGTGTTGTGTGTGTGTGTGTGTCTGTGTGTGGAGAGTATGGTGTATGTGGTGTATGTATGTGAGTATGTGCGCGGTGTGTGTGTGTGTGTGTGGGGGTGTGTACTGTGTGTGGTGTGTGTGTGTGTGTGTGGGTGTGTTGTGTGTGTGGTGTGTGTGTGTGTGCGTAGTGTGTGTGTGTGTGTGTCGTGTGTGTGGTGTGCGGGTGTGTATGTGTATGCGTGTGTGACTGTGTATGTGTGGTGGTGTGTGTGTGTATGTGCGTGTGGTGTGTGTATGTGTATGAGTGTGTGACTGTGTATGTGTTGTGTGTGTGTGTGTGTGTGTGTGTGTGTGTATGTGTGTGTGTGTTGTGTGTGTGTGTATGTGTATGTGTATGTGTGTGTGTGTATGTGTCTGTGTGTGAGAGTGAGGTATGTGCGTAGCGTGTGTGTGTGTGGTGGTGTATGTGAGTATGTGCGTGGTGTGTGTGTGTGTGTGTGTGTGTGTGTGTGTGTGTGTGTGTGTGTGTGTGTGTCTGTGTGTGAATGTGTGAGAGTATGGGGTTGTGTGGTGTATGTATGGAGTATGTGCACGGTGTGTGTGTGTGTGTGTGTGTTGGGGTGGTGTGTGTGTGTGTGTGTGTGTGTGTGTGTGCGTGTGTGTATGTGTATGAGTGTATAAATTGTGTTGTGTGTGTGTGTGTGGTGTATGTGTGGTGTGGTGTGTATGTGTATGAGTGTGTGACTGATATGTGTTTTCTGTGTGTGTGGTTTTTTTGTGTGTGTGTATGTGTGTGTGTGTTTGTGTGTGTGTGTCTGTGTCTGTGTCTGAGTCTGTCTCTGGTTTGTGTGTTGTGGGTGTGTGTGTCTGTGTGTATGTGTGTGTGTGTGTGTGTGTGTGGTGTGTTTTGGTGTGTGTGGTGTGTGTTTTGTGGTGTGTGAATATAATTTTCACTTTTTTTATGTGTGTGAGAGAGTTTAGAATGGGCTGCCCGCCGACTGCCCTGGCGTGGCATTCGGCGGGCAGCTTGTCACCTTTTCGGGTAACTGTAAGTGGTTGTGTGTGCCAGTGTGTGTGTGTGTGTGTGTGTGTGGTGTGTGGTGAATATAATTTTTCCCTTTTTTTATGTGTGGGGAGAGAGCTAGAATGGGCTGCCCGCCGACTGCCCTGGCGTGGCAGTCGGCGGGCAGCCTGTCACCATTTCGGGTAACTGTAAGTGTGTTTGTGGGGGTGCCAGTGTGTGTGTGTGAATTTTTTGTACATACAGAATATAATATATACTAGTTTATAAGTACTTTGACAATCGCTGGGGGGCTTAAATAGGATTAATAATATTAATACTGGTAATACTAATACTGATTGTTTGTTTAAAATCTAGCATTCTTATCATATTTTTGTCTTGTAGTAAGTTTTGTGTAATTTGTGGGTTTTTAAGGAATACTTGGAAGTATCATGTCATTGTGAATTGGCTGAAATAGGGACTTCTAATCATTGTAACTAGAAAGTGACTCCAGATTCGTGTTAAGCATAAAAAAAAGTTTCGTTAGTTCATTCTCGACTATATAGAATATTTTTTATAGATTTTTGGGGATAATTTTTTTTTATATAAATTTTTGAATGATTTTTTTTTATAATAGAAAAATAATTATATAAAAAAAACTAAACGCTAATTAACTATAGAAATGATGCTATATTGTCGGGAACGTAGTAACGAAACATTTTGTGGGTGAGGAGGAGAAAAAAATAAACTTTAGGAAAAGATGAACAATTTTTACCTTTTTTATCCAGTTGTAATAAAATTCAGCGAGATGGTGTAGGAGTACAATAACTATACTATTGTGAACAATTCACCGAGATGGTGTAGGAGTACAATAACAATACTATTGTGAACAATTCACCGAGATGGTGTATGAGTACAATAACTATACTATTGTGAACAATTCACAGAGATGGTGTATGAGTACAATAAACTATACATTGGGGAACAATTCACAGAGATGGTGTATGAGTACAATAACTATACTATTTTGAACAATTCACAGAGATGGTGTATGAGTACAATAACTATACTATTGTGAACAATTCACAGAGATGGTGTATGAGTACAATAACTATACTATTGTGAACAATCTAATTGTGCCGACAAATATTAAATATGCTAGATGTCAAAAATATTTATTTTATTTTCGAAAGACTCCTGCAACCTTGCAATAACAATAATATTGATAATGATGATAAAGATAAACAATATTTAAATAATGATAATGAAAAAAAAATAACATTATGCTAATACTGCGTAAAAAGCCCTGAAGTACAGGGACTATTTTAATAGCCACTTTTTTTTCTTCTTTTTATCCTCTTCCTATTCTTCCTCCTTCTCCTCCTCCAATATTACAACACACACACAAACACACAAAACCAACAACAAAACACACACACACACACACACACACACACACACACACCCCACACACACACACACACACCACACACACACACAAAACACACATAGGGGTCTAAATATTTATTTATGATTCACTGAGGTACTGTACATGACGGCTGGAGAGAGAGAGAGAGAGAGAGAGAGAGAGAGAGAGAGAGAGAGAGAGGAGAGAGAGAGAGAGGAGAGAGAGAGAGGGGAAGAGAGAGAGAGAGAGAGAGGAGGGGGAGAGAGAGAGGAGAGAGGGAGAGAGAGAGAGAGAGAGAGAGAGGAAATAATGTGGAACTGATTTAAAGAGGAAATATTCTGGGATGTTTGTGCAGATGAGAGAAAGAGAGGGAGAGAGCCACCCCACTCAGTCGCCTACCCTAGATAACAGTCAAGTCGCCCCTGCAATAAAGTCGCCAGGCGACATATTTTAAACGAATTATAGCATTACTACTGACTTTATGTGCCACTGAAGATAATTCACAGTAGTTTATGTCATGACTGCACACTGTAAAAAATTAAAGGTATAGAAAGGGTATACAAGGGGGATTCCTACTGGTTAAAATAGCATACCCCATTGGGGTATATTAGAACTATGATATTTCCCTTTACATTATACCCCTTCAAGGTATAACATTACTTATAATACCCTTACATAGGGGTATTATAAGTATATGTTATACCCTTTAAGGGTTACTGTAAATGGTATATAATAGTTCTAATATACCCCTATAGGGTTTTACTATTTTAGACACTAGGAATACCCCTTGTATACCCTTTCTATACTAGGAATACCCTGCTAAAGGGGATTTTAGATGGATATATATACCTTCGTACTCTAATCCATTATACCTTAGGTAGGGTTATAGTTATAGGTATAAAAGAGGACTTCAGGTTTCAAAAGTTTATTATACTTTCTTCTCTGAAAATATAAATAAAAGGGATATGTGTGGTGTTGATGGTGGTGTGATGGTGGGGGTGTTGAAGGTGGTGTTGAAGGTGGTGTGATGGTGGTGTGGTGGGGGTGTTGAAGGTGGTGTGAAGGTGGTGTTGATGGTTGTGTTGAAGGGGGTGTTGAAGGTGGTGTTGATGGTGGTGATTGTGGTGTTGAAGGTGGTGTTGAAGGTGGGGTGATGGTGGTGTTGAAGGTGGTGTTGATGGTGGTGTTGATGGTGGGGGTTGATGGTGGTGTTGATGGTGGTGTGAAGGTGGTACTGAAGGTTGGTGTTGATGGTGGTGTTGATGATGGTGTTGATGGTGGTGTTGTGATGGTGGTTTAGGGGGTGATGTTTATGGTGGTGGTGGTGTTTATGGTGGTGTTTAAAAGGGGATGTGAAGGTGGTGTTGAAGGTGGTGTTGATGGTGGTGTTGATGGTGGTGCTGTTGAAGGTGTTGATGGTGGTGGTGATGGTGGTGTTGATGGTGGTGGTGGTGTTGATGGTAGTGTTGAAGGTGGTGTTAAAGGTTGTCATCACTATCAACCCCACCTTCAACACCACCACCATCAACACCACCTTCAACACCCCCAGCACCACCACCTTCAACACCACCACCATCAACACCACCTTCAACACCACCATCAACACCACCACCACCATCAACACCACCACCACCATCACCACCACCACCACCATCAGCACAATCACCACCACTACCATCACCACAACCACAATCACCACCTCAACCACCATCACCACCACCAACACCATCACCACCACCACCATCACCACCACCACCACAATCACCACCACCTCAACCACAATCACCACCACTACTCTCAACCACCTCAACCACCTCAATCACCACCATCGGTGGTTGATTGATGGTCACCATCAGATGGTGGTGGTGAAAATTAAATTATAGTTAATGAGATTTCCTATGTGTCCAGACTTTAGGGACACCCTGTATAGAGGCTAATAATTATATAGAGGCTTATATAGATACATGGTATGAAAAACAGTCCTTACCTTATCAAGAGTTTTTTCTTGAATATGAAGCAATGGATACATTTTAATATTTGAGGCTTAAAGTGAAAGCCTCAAAGCTTGAAGTCAAGCCTTAAGTGTCAGTTCAACACTTGGGCAAACATGGTCAACAGTGGGCACCTGAGGCAACATGGTCAACAGTGACACTTGAGGCAACAAGGTCAACAGTGACACTTGAGGCAACAAGGTCAACAGTGACACTTGATGTAATAGATTCAACAGTGACACTTGAGATAATAAGGTCAACAGTGACACTTGATGTAATAAATTTAACAGTGACACTTGAGATAACAAGGTCAACAGTGACACTTGATGTAATAGATTCAACAGTGACACTTGATGTAATAAATTCAACAGTGACACTTGAGATAACAAGGTCAACAGTGACACTTGATGTAATAGATTCAACAGTGACACTTGAGATAACAAGGTCAACAGTGACACTTGATGTAATAGATTCAACAGTGACACTGGAGATTATAAGGTCAACAGTGACACTTGAGATAACAAGGTCAACAGTGACACTTGAGATAACAAGGTCAACAGTGACACTTGATGTAATAAATTTAACAGTGACACTTGAGATAACAAGGTCAACAGTGACACTTGATGTAATAAATGTAACAGTGACACTTGAGATAACAAGGTCAACAGTGACACTTGATGTAATAAATTCAGACACAATATAATAAATGCAGAGACATTTCACACACACACTTACATTCAACAGGTCATTTCTCAACGGATTTTTAATCTGCCTACACCACAGGCAAGCCTGTTAAAATCTTCATCAGGCAAGTCTGTTAAAATCTTCATTTCAATTCATCTATAACGTGTTGTGAAAGATAACCCGGTTTGCGAGTTATTATATTTATAAGATTTAAGCAGCATGGAATTATGAACTCAAAACACGCATAATGCGCTCATTTCTCAATAGATTTTTATTTCGATTACACCACAGGGAAGCCTATTAAAATGTGGATTTTTATTATTCCATAATGTTTGGTGAAATAACACACGGTTCTCTAGAAAATAATGTATTACCGGTTTTCTGGGTGGGCTAAAAGGCACTTCTCCAAGAGAAAAATACGTTTCATGCAATCATTTCTCAATGAATTTTTATTTTTATTGCACCACAGGGAAGCCTGTTAAAATCATGAACTTTATTCTTCAATAATATTATGTGAAATAACACACGGTTTTCTAGATAATAATGTATTACCTGTTCCGCAGCCTATTTCATTGTCCCAGCGTAACGGTGTTCTGGGTGGGCTAAAAGGCACTTCTTCCAGTGCAAAACACGCTTCATGGGATCATTTCTCAATGGAATTTTATTTCAATTACACCAGAGGGAAGTCAGTTGAACACATGATTTTATTACATTAAGAATTTTTCATGTGAACTACACAACACAAATACAAGTAACAACATTGATAAAAAGGTGTAAGATTTGAAGTTTTCGAATGATTGATCGTAGTCAATACAGTCGGGTTTGGGGATCCAAATCAAATTCTGCTTAGAGGCGAATTTTGGTGAAGAAGCCGTAAGAAGCCGGCTTCTTGCAGCTTGCGTTTTCTGTTATGGCGAGGCACTTTTAAGAAGCCGGCTTCTTACGGATTGGCCCAGCTGGTCAAGCCGTAAGAAGCCATAAGAAGCGAGAAACCCCGGGCTCGCTTACCACGGCTTCTTTTCCCCCTTGTTGCCGTGACGTCAGAGATAACAACAAATATGGCGGGGGAGGGCAGAGATTCGGGCACAGTGATATCGTCGTAGAAATACTGTAATTTCAGATAACAGGACACAAGTAAACACATAGATGTACATTCAGAAGCATGCACTTACCTTAAGACCACGAACAAGAATATACAAGGTTAATGACACAACAGGACAACTTTAAAACTGGTGAAAGAATGATCATGTCTTATCAGGCTGACGATAGGGCCTAGCTGCGACGTAGTAGTTTTTGCTGAATTTCGCTGATAATATGGCACAAATTAGCCTGATTTTGTACATTAGTAGCACGGGCTTAACTTTTCGGACCACCACTAATAGAGCTAAACTGGAATGGACATGGTGATAGAGAACGCTTCCGATCGTCGGTGAAATAACTTCTCTAGTCTTTTTAACCATAAACACAGACGTTGTTTTCTAATTTTACTAATTATGCAATCCAAAACAGACCGGAAACGTATTTCGTGATTCATTATGCTCCAATTTGGTTTTAGAGATCTCTACACTTGTTGATAACGTGAAAATGATGAACTCTCGCCGACGGAGACGAGAGTACCATAAACCTCACCATTCATCGAATTCCACCACAAAAACATGCAAGATATCTAAGTAGGCATTACATTAGTTGAACGGACATGCACAATATTAATGTGTAGGTAGAGGTGTATAGGTATTGTGGAAATGACTAGCATGCGTTGAGGGAACATCTTTAAAGAACAAGGGCTCCACGGTAAGATGACCAAATGTTGGCTCTATGTGTTATACTTACTGTCCTTAACACACATCTTTTTAGATTGTAATGAGTGCCGATCTCACTTTGCCTACATGGCCGATATAATTTCAGGTTCTTGAGGAAAAACTAAAAGTCCAGTAGGGTTAGGTTCAGGTCAGGTTCAGGTCAGGTTAGGTAGGTTAGGCACAGCCGATGGGCTCGAGGGGGGGGTGCTAGGTTAGGTCTGTAGAAGTTTGGTCATCTTTAGAATAAAGGCTCAACCTCCTATCTTCTTCTTCTTCTCTTATAGACATAAACAAGCTTGGGGACATGGTGGAAACCGGGTTTTGGGTGGGGAGCACACATATAAGGAAATATGGCCCGATAACACGTATAGAAACTAGGGAGGATTTCCACTAGTTTATGGATTTTTTTTGGGGGACCTAATTTCCTTTGTGTGTGCTCCGCCCACCCAAAACCCGTTATCCACCATGTCACCAACTTTTTGGCTATAAGAAGAAGAAGATAGGGGTGGAGCCCTTGTTCTTAAGCATTACCATATATATAATATATATATATATATATGGTAAATTCTAAGAACAAGGGCTCCCCCCTATTCTCTCTCTCGCTCTCGCCTCTCGCTTCTCTCTTCTCTTCTCCTCTCCTCTCTCTCTCTTCTCTCTCCTCTCTCTCTCTCTCTCCTACTATATATATATTCTATATATATATTATATATATATATATATATATATATTATATTATATATAGATATATAATATATATTATATTATTGGTGTATTTCTGTATATTGTTGGTTAAATTAGTATGTTTATGAAAGAAGGATTAATGGCTTATTTTTTGTGTACCTGATTTTTATGTGACAGATAAAATAAAATGTGAAATGATGTACAGTAAACCCTCGCTTTGACGAATAAATTGGGGGAAAGGATGCGAGGTATATTATCAGGAGTGATCCGAAAACTTTTCGCATATAAACAAATTGTGGTCGTTAATAGGTGAAATTCCCTATTTCGATCTTATTGCGTGTGATCGTGAACTTTGTCGTTACATCTTGGACAAAGTTCGTATAATACATACATGCACGCCATCAAACAAATACTAACGAAATAAAGGGCAAAGTTAAAAAACAATCAGAACCGTAAACGCATATACTGAAATTATTCGGTAAAAGAACGCATATACCGGACTGGCAGAAAAAGTGTGAAGCCGATATTTGTTATATAAAGGTCCGTAAAAGCGAGGGTTGTGTGTAACACTCATAACTTTGAAAAAGTACTAAAGGGAGCATCAGTGTATATACCTAATACGTTCGGTTTGGTGACATTAAGTAGGATTAGGTTATGGGTCAAGAGTGTTTTTGCATATAGGAAATACAAATTTATGAAAACTAGTTATGAGAAAATGTATTGATTGAATATTGAATGTTAATCGTATGTACTGGATACTTGGGTTTGCAATTATTGACCAATCCGGTATTACACGGCCTTTGGGATTAAAATCTGAGGTTTAAATACATTTTTTATTTAGGTGTATAGTTGGCTTATTTGCTTTGTTATATTTTACTTGTCCTTATGATAAACTTCTATAGAGGTCACACATCAACAACATACTTTTTTTCATATTATTGCATTTCCTGATATTTACCCTGTTTATCTATCACGGTTGTTGGCAAATATCGGTAAAATTTAGGATGAAACTATTGAACATGACTATTGTTTCATGTTATGAACAAAACACTCATAATGCTGCCTGTCCTCTATTTCCCTTTCATGGCAAGGGTTTAATCTGCCATAGTAACACATTAGTTTCAGGTATGTCTGTGCGTTGATGAAGTGTTATCGGACAGAAGCTGGCAAGGAGAAGACTCTGGAGAGAAGGCGTGAGAGGGGAAAGTAAATAAATAAATAAATATCTTATTTCCATGAAACATGGTTTTACTATCAAACGTACATCACAGATGTTCTATGCAATATATACTAAAAATGAAACACTTCTTCTGAAAGTCACGCAAATAAAAAAAAAATACATAAAAAGAAAGTAAAACGAAACATAAAGGAAAATTAATTATAACATTAAACAATAAGAACAATCAAAGTCACTTCAAATTATCTTTAAAATACTACTAACATATGCAACTGCTGCTATTTGATAGGGGGAAAAACAAATATTAGTTTACTTAGGGTCCAATAAAAAAGTAGCATTTATAAGTCAAGACTTAAAAGTGTACATTCCATAATTAATGATGCCTGAAGGCAAATTGTTCCATAGTTAAGGCCCGTTCGTACAGTGATGGGTCTGCACCAGTCTGTTCTGGCTCTTGGCACATAAAGGTCTTTAGCTGCCTTGTTGTACTGGCTGTATTTCCATGACAATGGAAAACTAGATTACCACTCCGGATACAAAACCATTGAACAGGCTTATAAGCAGCGAAACATTTTTCATAAATATAATCGGTCTTTTAATTGTTAACCACTTTAACTTGTTATGATTAGGAGAAACGGATCCTTACTTTCTAGCTCCTCCAACAGATGAGTTTAGCTGCAAAGTATTGCAGTTTTATAAAACGGTAAAAATAAAGTTGCAGAAAATTATTTGTGAGTCCCCATATTAACCAATACAGTAATTAATTAAGCTGAGGAGAGAGGAGAAGAGAGATTTAATTAATGCCCAAAAATTAGCCAAGACAAAGAAAAACAGCCCCCCATCTTCCAAGCAAAAATAAAATCAGCCCACACCACCAAAGCGGAAGGAAAATCCGCGGGCACTGGCGGGCAGATGATTGGCCATAATAAAATCCCTCATTCTACCTGACCTTGACTATTAGGTGCAGCAGTTAATAAAAAAATAAGTCTAATGTGGAACTCGACCCAGCAGCCCCATATGATGTCCGTAGGAGGACCGCCTCTTTTACTTGCCCTATTAATAGTCCTGGTTTATGAGCAAAAAAATTAATGTGAAGGATTATGTGTTGTGATCCATTCACAATATCGTCAGTCAGTTATCGTAACTTAGTAAGCGCTTCATTCGACGGTACACTTTCGTCAAGTGTGTGTTGTTTGGTTTACAGTTAATCAGCTGAGCGCCGAGCGGGCGAGCCTTGAACACCACTGCAGCCGTTCTGGCGAGCGCACGAAAACGAAGGAGAGAAGCCGCAAGAAGCTCGTAAGAAGCGGCATGAGGGGACGTCTCGCACAGACTGTGAACCTGTCCCACACTACGCCCAGGGTGACGCTAGGCGCCTTCGCAGTTGATCGCCTTGGAGGATCAACATTAGCCAACCAAGGAATCTCATTGTTGTGCGTACCTCACGGCTCAGGCTCTGAACGGCCTGTAGTCTCTCAGGATGCAATTATTCGGGGGTTGTTAGAGATGGCGAGGAAAACATGTTGAGCCTTGCCATTCGGACCCTTCGAGGACGTCACGCCCTGCTCGGCGTGGCTTGGTCGACCCGTTCACGCGGGAGACGCGCAGTGGAGACATGAGGTCTCCACAAACTGATATGAAGTGGAAAAAGAAAATAGCGAAACAAGTTACAAAAAATAGACAATACATAAAGGTATCTGCATGAGGTGATAGTCTAGGATAAGAAAAATCAATATTCGTACACCCATTTGTTATAATGAGCATTCTTGTGAAAAGTATTGACTTGAAAGTCTGGCCATGGCAGGAGACTAAAAGGCGGTGGGATAAAACTATGCTAATGTCAGCTTTTGCGAAAATTGAAGTGGACGTGTGTGTGGTGTGTGTGTTGTGTGTGTTTATGTCATCACGTTGTATTCATTTAGTTGTATTTTTAAGGGCCTGAGCAACGATCGTATGGCTCCGTTCTCCATATCCAAACATTTTTTTATCATTCATCTTAGTGCTTAGTTTGGCAGAAGCCACGCACCCCGGGAGGCGGGTCACAAAACCCCGGCTAACACCCGGTACCCATTCACTGCTGGGTGGACAGGGGCTCGGTTTTTTACGGAAACAGACAATCTGTTCCGCTCAGCCCGGGTGATCGAACCCGAGACTTCTCGGTGGTGTTGAACGAGCGTGCTTCTCATACACTACGGAGATACCCTCCGTGTGTGTGTGGCTAGTGTGTGTGTGGTGTTGTGGGTGTGTGTGTGTGGTGTGTGTGTGTGTGTGTGATGTAAATAATAAGTTACTGCTCTTTCCATGTCCATCACCTCACACAAGTTTGACAAGGACATCATATTTCTGTAAAAACATTCAGTGTTAGCCTCTATACTATACTCTAAATGACATATTCTGATAAGAGTTAAAATAAATAATCTATAACGGACATGACACAAACAATTGCCTTTGAAACCACGGGTTCCTATAAAACAACGTGTTAAGCTCGACATACAGGCTTTTCATCATTTATTTGGAAGGAGAAGTAGGATTTGGTTTAAAGGCAATGAGTAAACAATCCGGTCGCATTTCCACCAAGGGCAGCAGCTACTAAATGTTGTGACGTGTTATACGGCGGTTCCAGTTCACGACTCTTTGAAAAAACAAGGGTATTTGACAAGATTACATTCTCTGGTTCAACTAAGGCCACAGTGATGAAAAAATATAGGCTCTAGGAGAAAAACAATGGTATAAGATGTTCCAATGAATACTGTCCTACGGTAGGTTGGGTCTTATTGGTTATATAGTACACTGCTGTGTACTGAGGAAGCAAACACTAGCCCACGAAGGCATCTATAACATGGAGAAAGCTTTCATGAACAAATAGGTGTCGGTGCGGCAGACTCTAGCAGCTATTTGAAGCCAGAATCGCGTTTACTGGCATCGGGTTACCACCTGAGTCGAACATGGAAGCTCCACGTTAGGAACTCCATAGTAAAATGTTTAATAAAAAATTCGGCCGATATGTTTATAATCTGTGTGCCCAATTCTTCACCACGGCCACTGGGCGGAGGTGTCGCGCACCATTGACCTCGAGGAAACACCAGCAAGTCCTCGCGGGGAAGGTGAATGAGGGATCACCGTCTGGGCCCCCCCCCACCCCAGGGGGGCCCCCAGCACTGTAACCTCGCCTCCTGCCGGGACAGCTGAGGGCGGTCCTCGGCGCCGTGCTGCCGTGGCACCGCGAGCTCGAGTGACTTTAGCCGAAGTTTCTTGTCCATTATGTTTTGTACCTAAATAATGTGGAAAGCCGATTAAACACAAAACCCCCCCCCAAACCCGAGAGATTCAGAAATTAGGAGTAAAGAAAGAAGATACGAGTTAAGTAAAGAACAAGAAATAAAAGAAATATAATTATAATAAGTATGAGTAAAATATTATAGAAATAGACAAGAATGGTTTTCCTGATCAGACTTGTACTTAATCAGCTGACTGAATACCCACACCAGTCATGAACATGACGCTTAACTCTTCCTTGAGGCACCATGTTATGGGGAGTTTTCTAATAAGCTCACGCTCAAGCCTGTCTCTCAGGCTGTCACATCTTCTGCTCTGTGAGGCTGAATGATCTATCATTTACCGTAAATTCTCTGTACTTCTTTGGGACATATCAGAATTACCCTTCAATACAACAACTGAAACAGTTCTTAATAAAAAATGTAGTTTATCATTTTATTTGTCTGCACTTGGTGAAAATATTGGCAAAACAATTGAATACTTGAAAACTCAATCTTTAAAAATCGTCTTTTCATAAAAAAACACAAGTTCAAGCAGAATGAGGCTTCAGGAAATATCTACTTGTATGTAAGCATTCACTGAGTACCTATTTTGGGTGTATATGTCTCTCTTACGACGAACATTTAACCAAAACAGAGTGTGGCGTTCAGCATCTCCACAGAAACCATCCCGCCGGCAGGATCTGCTATCACCCACTTTCCTGTTGACACGACACGGGGATGGACAGTTCAGCGCCTTATCGCGTTATTATAAAATTATTATAAAAGTATAAAAATATATCGCGTTATTATAAAAGTGAAGCAAAGCACGGTCACTATGGCACCACACCATTTCATAAGTTGGCGTCAGACCTTATAAATAACCATAATCAGTCACTATATCTGAGGCCTGACGATGACGCTTGACGTATCGTTAGCGAGGTGTAGAATATACCATGGAGATTAACGGTGTTGTATTTTCTAGTGGTTTCCCTTCAGTCAGAGGACGCCGTGGAATATTTGCATTCAAGAGAGAAGAAAAGAACAGTTCAAGATTATCTTCTTTGACTTTAGTCTAATGTGATATTTAATACTTAGAGAATCATAAAGCACGTCCCTGAGTCTCTACAGGATCTTAGTAGCGCCATGCATCTTCCATATTTCTGACATGTCCACCAAAACTTTCCGTGAAGTGCTGCAAGAGTTCTTGAGAATGGATGGATGGTGCAATATTATGTAGAAACATGACTATATTACTTAAGTCAGACAAGGAGTAAGGGTTTCTGTATCTCAGTATGCTAAATTACATTAGGGATGCCTTTATGACAGAAAAGAATTTTAGCTATTATACAACGCCAATTTTCCTTTCGAGCTTTGCGAGTGAGAAATAATTAGTCATGGAATATTTACTAATTTCGTATTAGATGTATATTTCTTTCACATTAATGATCTTGTGGCATGTGTAAAGGATTCATGAAACACTAATCTCGCATAAACACTCACTCAACATTTCAATAGGTGTAATAAGAACAATAAGCTACATATACGGAGACGAAACATCCCGCCAAGACTCACCCTCCCTGGGCGGACGTGAGCCAGCATCCGCCACAACACACTGATTGCTTGATGGATTACGTCACTTTCAACAACTTCGACACGCTGACACGCGATCACAACCCCCGCCATGAAGTTATGATGCTGTTTTTCCACCATCAGGTCACAACACAAAACGGAATCACAAAAATATACAAAGAAAACTTGAAAGCACGCGTACACAGATTTAGGTTAAAATAAAGTAAACCACTGTTGCCCACCCAGTCGCCCAAAAATACTGCCTACCTAAGTAAGTTTCTAAAAAATAAGTCCATATTAGATCCAAAAGGCCCAGATAGGGGAGTTATTCAAATATTCCTTAAAATAGAAGCATTGTAGTAAAAGAGGACCACACATGAGCGTTGACGAGCTTGGAATGACTTTATCCGTTGTTATCTTTACCCTCCCGCAGTTCACACCAGAGAGATCTTTCTGAGTGAGGTTTTAGTTTTCTTAGCATGTTTTAGAAACTTGTAAAGTGTCCAAGTTTCTTCACTATTACCCAAGGGAAAGTGAAACTAGCTACACGATGCTTGGGGGCGTGAGTTAAGATTCTGTTAAGTGTCATTTGAATAGTCCAACATAATTTCACTGCAGCTGAAAAAAAGCAATATTTAATGTATGATTCTGACCCTGGTATAAATAACTAGGGTTCGTGCTATGGAAAAAACTCCTAGGTACCCAGATCACACGATAGAAAGCCCACATCTAGAGAAAAGCCTCGTGAATGGTAATACTGGAGTGGGACTATGTTTACGGTCCTGTGGAAAACATAGGACATAACTATAGTGGTCATTGATTTTTGGGTTTCCGGACGGTGAAATTGGGCCGCCACATTGGAGCGCTCAACTTCCGTAAGAAAAAATATGCAAAATCTACTTTTCTCGAAACAGTTGTTTACATTTTAAAAAATTTATGACCTAATACATTACATATTCATTTTTTTCTTACAGAGGCAACATTGGGCTTTTTATACCTCTCCAAATGGCATAATAAAGTACCATGACCGTAATAAGAACGAAGAAAGCTGAATTTTAAAATACAAAATTTTTTTTTCATTTATTAATTAATGGATTTAAAAAAAAATTGTATTGGGAAGTTTTCATTGACGTTTCCCCCAAATTTAATATTTTGTTTTATTCATGGGACGACAAAAGTACCCAGATTAGAATGGGTTTAGGTGTGGGTTTTAAATTTGGGTTTGCATAGGTCTGATTTATCTTGAGGAGGAAATGGTAGATGGGAGAAACCACAGTGCTCGGTTAAATACTGTCTTTTCCATCGAGTTTAAAGTATAGGTACCCATTTTGCGGTTATGAAAAATCATTATCCCATGAAAATTTTTTAATTCTCTACCTGTAAAATGGGATTTCCAACCTGTGGCTTTATAATTGCATAAAAGAACTATTACATGTAGCTATCTCAGTCAACGAGATTACAATATCAGTGTCTCCTCGTATATCTGCTTGAGTCGTATTTAAAACCCTGTATAAAAATTAACCCATAACCGGGAGATTTTTTTCCCTCCCTCCAACGGGAACCACAAGGGGGGGTGGGTTGCCCCCTTTCTGTGAGTTGAGTATTAACAGAAACCCCCAGCTGGCGGGAAACAATGCCCTGAGAACAATTATGAAGACTCTTTTGTTGAGATTTGTTGTTTTAAATTTAGAACCACGAACCACTACCGCTCCTTATACCCCCCTTCAGCCCGGCCCGAAATTTTGCTCCCCGGTAAAATGGGCGAGAATGCAAAGGGGTTTTTTTGAGAAGGGTAAATGCCTAGAGTTAGAAAAACATGTGAACTTGTGGGGGGGGCAGTTTTATATGATTTCCCCCTTTTTCCAAAATGGCCCCCAAAAAAATACACCCAAAAATTTATAAATTTTTTGGGGTTTATAGCCCCTTTGTAACAGGTTATCAGGTCCTGGCTAAAGACTGACAAGAAAGCAGCCCTTTTGGGATTTATTCGTAGTACTAGTTGATCTCAGGAGGAGCCCGCCCAAAAATCGCTGTAATCATTGGTATGGCGATATGAGTAGCTCTCAGACGGTGAATGGCCAGGGGGGAAAAATATGCTTCTTGTGGCCCTTGGGAATGTGACGAAGTCTGTCTATGATCTTTGATACTGTAGACTTTGCCTTCCAAAGCTTTAGCTCCCCATGTAGATTTTGATTTTTAAGACAAATCCTTAATGAGAACAGATGGAAAAAAAACAACAACTTCCCTTCGTCGGGAAAAAATTCTACTGCACCCCCAAGCTCGGATTCAGTTTTTTGTGCATATTCTTTTTTGTTTAATCTTTCAGAAGATTAACTCCACCAACAACATTAAAGATTCAATTTTGTGGGCAAGGAGGTGATGGTATAATCCTCTGTGGGGGGGTAAATCTTCTGATGTATTGAAAATTTGGTAAGCTTCTCCTTCAAACCTGTGATACGTAAAAATTTTATTGTTACTTTCTCTTCTTCATTCCATTTCTGTCCTCTTGTTTCCCAGGTAATTTCCATAGCAGAAGGTGGTAGGTGCCCGCGGCAACAATGCCTACGGTTTTTGGATATCCTCCCCGCATTTTTGACGGCACTCTCCTTGTGTTTTTATCTACTCTCGTTTTGAAATGGTAAGTGTTTCACGTGTATTGGAGTGCTTTTTGAACTTGACCTTGCTACAGAATACGCAGATCGGAGAAAACTCTTGATTCATGTGTTGATGTTCTGGGAAGATTTTTTTGGAGGACAGCATATAAGATAGTCCACTACATCACCTGCTTTACTTTCAGAGTTTAAGTCTCTTTCTGGGAACAGCTTTTTACATTTTTAGATAGAAATAATTGGAATTTTTTGTCCCTGAAGCGTTTTTTAAACGTCTAGAATGGGGACAGGTTTCCCGACTTTGGCGGGTTCAAGTAAGGGTTTAACCCGGAGGAAAGGGGTTTGAGGATGACAAAATGTTCATCTCCCTCGGAACTGCCCGGGTAGATGCACAGTTTCTTGGGGGTGCCGTGGGGTTTTATGTTAAGGGGCATTTCCCGGCCTCCCCGTTGAAGTTCACAGTACCACGACACCGGATTCTGGGCCCCGGTTCTTTTACATCACCCGCCTTCAACAATAGCTTGAGAGGTAGTCGGCTGCTACTCTACCTCTCCACTCCAAAAACCCGACTTTCTCTGAACGCACGACCTGCGGGCCGGCTGGTCTTCCGGCAGTGGTGGTCTCCTCGAGGGTCTCCAACGTCGCCAGTCGATCGTCCGGTCCGTCTCTCGCCGATGAAATACGACACCTGAAAAAGAATATTTTTTTTAATTATATGTATGTATATTTATATAATTATATAATATACAGTTTGGAAAAGGGGGATAACTCCCATAAAGCTGCCACTGCCACAATGCTATCACATGTTTTCTAACTCTAGGCATTTATACCTTCCCAGAAAACACTATTAGCATTCTCGCCCTAATTTGATACCGACCAACCCCCCAGGCTGATCGCCTATTAGTGCATTTTGTCTGTCGTGCATTTGGTCTCGTCTCGCTTCCCTTGCTGCCTTGAGGCGTTGGTAATGATGTCACTCATTGTAGCTATCTTGAAGTTTTCACTTGAATCCTGTTACTTCACTTTAACATATGAAGTGTTAATTGTGTAAAAACATTCTACAATGTTATCTACGTGAGTTCAGGTGATGTCATGACCAGTGATTGACCACAGCCTAAATTCTTCTACTGAGGTCATGACGAGGAAACATTATACTCGTAATGTAGACTTATATAGTTGCCAAGATGTTACCATTGGTTGTCATTATGGATTTGGTTTTCCCAAGACCAAAGGTTCAGGTTTTCCCAAGACCAAGCAAGGGTTCATGCAATTCAGCAGAGGCAGAATTTTCCTTGAACGACAAAACCAGTTGTTTTTATTTGTTACGCCGCTGTCCTGCCTCTCCCAGACATCACCGCCTCCAATCAGAGCTCAGTAGGCGGGGACTCGGACGTCATGAGTCATGCACCAGCAGCACCACTACTTGGAAATTGACGTCATGAAGGGAGACTGCCGGGACAAAACGTGCTGGATCGGAACCCCCGCTATCAGTCGACCGAGAGCAACCCATCTATATAGAGGTTGTCATACCTGTTGCTCTCACGCTTAATAGTTTACGAACAACCTGACAGCATGAACAAGTACCAGGTGATGATGTTTTGCTTGGGCGCGGTGTTGGCGTCGATGACTGTGGCGGTGGTCGTGCTTCGGAACCACGGCTATCTGGAGGACTCTGGCGGCTTCATTCTCTTTGGCGTGTACTTCATAGTGTTGGTGATGGCCTTCGCTCTGAGGTATGCCGGGAATGACTACGCGTCCAACACCAATGAGGTATGTATGTCCTACGTTTACCTCTCTCTCTCTCTCTCTCTCTCGCTCGCTCTCTAGCTCTCTCTCTTTCGTGAATGCAACATACCCTGAGATTATAAATGAATGATGAATGTTATGTTGAAACTTCTACATGTATTCTTGTTTCTCATGCGGCATATCTGTTTTGACACAATTTTCCAGACTAACGTAGAGGATCTACCTCCGTCCTATGAGTCAGTGACTGCCAAGCGCTCCCTACTTTTACCTCTTCGCTGAAGCCCCGCTCGCTTCTGACGTTACGCCAGGCACCTTGTCCACCCACCGCTTGCCTGCGTCATGGAGCGTACCTGTGCATAACATGGTGCAACCTTTCTACAAAACATCGTGTTACCCTACAGCAAGACACGAAGCTCTTCCTCCCTTATACTCAGAGGTGATGACCGATAACAGGCCTCGCATGAACCAGTCGCGGCCCCACCATGCAACTCTTGTAACAGACGCCCCCTTACAACATCCCTCAATGCACTGGGCACTCCAGAGACAGTTATCTTCACCGTCCTAGCCTCGAGCCCCGCCTGTGTCTAAGCACAGGATCATACAGCGACACTGATGCATCATGTGGGTTCGTCCTGCACGTGAGACCGTCAACTCTATGATGGGCATGACGCGCCTCCCCATGCCGCGTCACGACAGGATGCGTCCGAGGGTATGCTGTGGCGGTGTAACTGCTCCATGCCACCAGAATGCGACATTCCCGCGGCAGTTCTTCATGAGGGAGGTCGCTGCACACTGAACCACGGGTCGTGAAGCATGGCAAACACGCGGATTCCAATCATTGCCAAGATATACCATGCATACACATGCACGTGTGTGACGGGCCAAGCCTGAGGACCGCGGATGTCTGAAGGCTCAACATGTTCTGTCATGTTGAGCGTCATCTAGGAAATATCCAATACAAAGAATTATAAAAAATCTCTCCTGGTTGTATCTTTGAGATAAATAATATAATAAACCTGTTTACATCATAGCTTTAAATTATATTTCCCTACATATGCATATGTTGCATCATACCTCCTCATGTACGCAACGCCTTCACTGTCAATGAAAAACACACACACACACACACACACACACAACTGATGCAACTGAGGATATATATTCATCTTTAAATTTACTAAAAGTCCCTTTTATCCATAAATACTTCATGTTGATAACTATATTTAATTCTATAAAAAAGAATGATAACATTTTCCAGCTACAAGATCATGCTCATAATACCAGAAGAAATCAAATTAATTTAGTATGTCCTCCATTTAGAACAACACTATACAGTAATTCTATCCTGTGTCTCGGTCCTAAGGTGTGGAATTCCTTACCTAGTCTAGTAAGAAACAATATTTATGTTTGTACCGTTAACAGCTTCAAGTATAGAATAAAAAAGTATCTTCTGCATTCACAAGCACAATGAAAGAATACATATTGTTACGCTGTTCCCTCCTCTCCTGGACCTTACCACACCACACCCAGGTGTTACAGGTATAGGCTATGCAGGAGAAGGTGTTTTACGTTAACAATAGCCGCTGCAGGCAACTCACTTCTGCAGGCGACTTCTACAGGAGTTCGGTGTGTCAAGATGAGGGCGAGGTTAAATGGTACACGAGGTCAAACCACAGGGGGGCGAAGGAGGGCACAAACGACAGGTCCGGGCTTAATGAATCAAAGCCACACTCACTACAAAGACAGTCAGTACACAGTTACAGAGTCGCCATCCCATCTCTTGAAGATGGTCGCAAGGGCTGCTCTGTATCCCTACAGGCACACAGTTCCTTCCTCAGCACAACATACACAGTACAACTACACACAACCCCTTCCACCATCGCCACCGCCTCCACGCGACACCCTGCATCCCGCTACCAAGCCTCAACCCTCACCCCTGGTCCCCGCTCGACTGTCCACTGCCAAAGCCGTCTGTATGTAATACATCTGTATGTAATACGTCTGTATGTTATAGATTGAGACGGCCTTGCCACTGCCCACAGTGCCCAGCCACGCTCCTCTGGCCCCCCTCCCCAGCCTCCCACCCTTCCGTTCAAGGTCGCAACTACCACCACCCTCTCACACACACACACTTGCGACGCGCGACACCCCCTCACGAGGTGGGTACCTGGAACTGTCGCCGATAGGAACTGTCGCCGATATCGGCGACTGTTCCAATTTTTCACGTCGGCGGGAGTTCCAATTGTCGGCGACAGTTCTAGTTCTTGATCTTGATAATACAGTACCCAATATATCATTTAATAAGCTTTTAATCATGTTTCTGCATTCAGGGATTACATACCAGCAATAACTTGAACTATCAAAGGCTTTCAGTGGGAGAAATATACTTGTAAAGTTGTCAACACCCTTCTCCTGACTCCGCCCCCTTGGAGACTTGACCTGGCGCAGCATCGCAAGCGACGCAAGGCGATCGCAATAGTACGGCCCTAGGTGTCTTGGAGACACCTTCACCTCCCTCTCCTTAATTCTCTCCTTCTCTCATTCCATCCTTTCCTCCTCTATTTCATCCTTGTTCGAGACAGACATATAGGAGCCACGAACATATATATATATGAGCTTCCAGCAATAACTTGAACTATCAAAGACTTTGAATAGGAGAAATATACATGTAAAGTTGTCTACAGCCTCCTCCTGACGCCGCCTCATTGGAGATTAGCGCGGAAGAATATACCTTACCCGCCCCTTTAAAAAAGAAAGAAAACGAGTAGCGAAATTTGAAACCGAATGTACTTGCAGATACAAGGCATAAAACAACGCTGAAACAGGGTAGAATATACAGTTATATAAACTACTGTGTATCATCTTCAGTGGCACATACACATCAATAGTGATGCTACAATTCACAATATATGGCGCCTGGCGACATTAGTGCAGGTGGCGCCTTTAGTGTTAACTACGGTATAGTCAATTCAAGAACGCTAGAGCCACATGCCCCTCCCACGAGGTGGAGCTTGTCATATTCTGATTTCCTCTTGATTGGGTGATGGCGTGATGGAGGGTTTGCCGTCAAAATGTACACTAAACACTTCCCCAGCCCTGTGGTTCCCTTCCCCACTCCCAGATAACGGTCTGATCTCCCAGGCTCCCACATCCCTTTGTTAATCCCTTAATTTGTCCTTGACTCCTTTCTTTCTCCTCCTAGAAGAAAGGACTCCTGTCCTTTCTTCAACTTGTTTAGCTATAATGAGACCCGTAATGCACACAAAAGAAATATATCAACCCTTGTTGAATTATTATAGTTAGGGTGAAATTCCCGTGGCAACAGCGCTAGGTGTTCGCGTCTCTCACCTGTGACCTGAAATATCGTCTGGGTCGCGAGCCGCAGGTAATTACCTCCCACATGCCCCTGTTAATCCCTTAGGACCTTGACTCACGTCTCTCTCTCTCTCTCTCTCTCTCTCTCTCTCTCTCTCTCTCTCTCTCTCTCTCTCTCTCTCTCTCTCTCTCTCTCTCTCTCTCTCACACACACACACGCACGCACGCACGCACACACACTTATATAAATAACAGAAAAATAAAAAATTTATATCTACATTAATGACCTCGCTCCCCTAATTACTAGTCATTTTTAAAGCTTATGATGCAATTATGACATCAGGAAGAGGAGGAAGGAGAAAAATTATTGAATCATTGTTGTATTCTTCTCTCTCTCTTCCTCTCTCTCTCTCCTCTCTCTCTCTCTCTCTCTCTTCCTCTCTCTCTCTCTCTCTCTCTCCTCTCTCTCTCTCTCTCACGTCTATTCCGATGTGGTGACCTGCTATATCGCCTCAAGGCATGGCCGGGTAGGGAGCCTGAGGCCTGAGGTCATTAGTGCTGGGGGGACAGGTCAGGTTAAGGGTTTACTTGTTTCACCTCTAAAAGGTGACAGGCGCCCTCAGTTGACTCTCTCCACCTCCTCCCTCACTCAGAATTTAACGAACCTTTATATTTCCCTCTCAATATCTCGTCTTCATGAAGAGTATCTGGCTTACTTTTGTGTCCATGTGACAAACACATTTACTAACGATGGTGAATCGAGGACTTTCATGCACTCAAAGCAAATATATGGTGGTTTTTAAAGAAATACGAAGGACTGTAGGATTCCCGATTTTCAACTGAATATTTTCAACCATAAGAAGACCATAGCGAAGCTGGCTGGCATGACTCCTCCTTCGGTGGAGGATGAGTTTGGCTTCTAACGGTTTTGAATTTGATTATAATAGTACGTATTTATTATTTTTAAGTTTATTTTTATGTAAATAATAAATGCTTGAGGGTCAATAAACCGAACTGGATTTCCAGAAGGTGGTCTTATGAGTGTTTGTGTGGTTGTATATATATATAATATCTATAATATATATATATATAATATATATATACTTATATATATATATATAAAACCCCCCCCCCCAAAAACCATAACCACGCCCACACACCAAAAGGAGAGAGGAGAGAGACGAGAGAGAGAGAGAGATATTGGAAAACTATATATATATATATATATATATAATATTATATATATTTATATCTTTCTCTCTCTCTCTCTCTCTCCTCTCTCTCTCTCTCTCTCTGTCTCTCTTTCTCTCTCTCTTCTCTCTCTCCTCTATCTCTCTTCTCTCTCTCTCTCTCTCTCTCTCTCTCTCTCTCTCTCATATATATATATATAATATATATAATATTATAATATATATATATATAATACACACACACCAGACCCCTTTTGAAAATATTCCAGTTCGATATCACCCCCACAGCTTTATTTATGATTACATAAATAACTAAAAAAAAAAAAAAAAAAGGAATTTGCACTTGGCCCAATCCTTTATGATGAAAATAAAATACACACAACAACACACACACACCCACACACACACACCCACACACACACCACACACACAAACAACACCCCCCCCCAACCCCACAACACCCACACACACACACACCCTGGACAGCTCGGGGGTTACACACTGCAGCGTCAAGCACAAATCTGTAGCCGGAGTTCGATCCCGGTCCCACTCATTACCCGGGGATTTTTTTCCTGCACAAATTACGTATCCCTTGAGCAAGTGGACTGGAGTGGTGGTGGTGTATGAGACCCAGCATTACCCAAAGATGGTTATTTATGAGCTCCAAGTCGACCGGGGAGGGTGAAACTGCCGATTGCGAGATCGACTCACGTGGACAAGACCATGTTGTGAACCTGGTCAGTGGCGGATCTATATTGAGGTTAATGAGGCAGCAGCCCCAGTGCACAGGGCAATTAAGGGTCCCCGATGAAGATAAATATTAAAATAAATAAAAATAGAATTTTAAATAAAACTATAGTAATAAACAACAACATGTACGGCAGTATAAGAACACTGATATTACGAATGTAGCCATAACTCGACATTCGAGTTTAGGTAGTATATTTTTGGGCGACTTAGTTACTTAGGCCTTTTATATTATGATAGATTACTAATAAACATTTCTTACTGATTCAAACAAATAAAGTTATTCCGTACAGAAATAGTACGATTCAAATCCACGGTCTTTGAAGCGAGTGATGTGAGTGGAAGTGAGTTGTAATAATGGTGACTTGGTGGTTATGAGGTGTGAGTAATGAGTGGTGAAGCTATGGCTGTGGTAGAATGAGTGGTGAGGTTATGAGTGTGTGAGTAATGAAGTGTGAGCTATGGATGGGTAGTAATGAGTGGTGGGTATGAGTTGTGGTAATAATGAGTGTGGGAGGGGGTAATGAGGGTGGAGGTTGTGATTGTGGTAATGGTGTGGGAGTAAATGATTGGTGAGCGTATGGATGTGTGAGTTAATGATGTGGTGAGGTATGGATGTGTGAGTAAGAAGTGGTGAGGGTGGATTGGAGTAATTTTAATGGTGAGGTCTGGGTGTCGTGAGTAATGAGTGGTGCGATATCGGAGTGTGATGAGAATGTAGTGGTGAGGTATGGAGTGTGAGGAATGAGTGGTGAGGTATGGATGTGTGAGTAAATGAGTGGTGTGAGAGGTAGGATGTGTGAGTAATGGAGTGGTGAGATATGGGTGTGTGAGAATGATGGTGAGGTATGGATGTGTGGTAATTGAGTGGTGAGGTATTGATGTGTGAGTACATGAGTGGTGAGGTAGGATCGTGGTAGTAAGGAGTGGTGAGGGGTATGGATGTATGAGTAAGAGTGGTGAGGTATGGATGTGTGGAGTAATGAGTGGTGAGGTAGGAGGTGTGATTAATGAGTGGTGCAGGTATGGATGTGATTAACATGAGTGGTGAGGATAAATGGGTGTGGTAGATAATGAGTGGTGAGATTTGACTGTCTTTTTTCATTAAATTGTTCCTATTACATGGGAATTCTGTCTTTTATTTAGGTTAGATCAGTGGTTCCTAACCTTTGTTCTGTTGTTTCCATCCTCCTTTTCCTTACCCCTGTTCAACCATCCGGATCGCCACCTTTCAGTGGTGAAGAAAAAAAGTAGCCAAATACACATTACATTTACTGGCTTTTAATAACAAGTATATAGACACTATCCTCTACTCTATATATACACTTAAAGAAAAAAAGAAAGTCAATAGCTGAACTCTGAAACTCTAACGAGATTTTTTTCTGCGACTAAAATGCTAGTAGGTATTTTAGCTGTCCTCGGATCCATTTCCCCCTTTGGAATCCTGGAATATTTCCCCAACAGGTGGCAAATTTCACCCCGGTTGGGACAAATATTGTGTTAGATGTCTGGCAAACCTTATAAATTGACACCATTAATTACAAATTCTGGTGGTTCCCACTGGTCATCTGCTAACATAATGACAGAACAGAGAGGCCAGATAAATTCGGAAAAAAAATATATTGTTGTCTTCGAAAAATAGTGATTTGGGTGAAAGGTGATGTAGGGAATGTAAATATGTGAAGGGAACTACCACGTGTACGTAAGACTACCGGGCCTCTTGTAGTTTCCCTATGTTTTATTTGACTAAAATTGGTTGTGGGCACCAGGCACGGTAGGTCACGCCCTCTCCCCGTTTAAACCCCGGGCCTCATCACCGGCCGACTCCACACCCTTTGAAGTAGTTGCCAAGTTGCCTTTGATATCAACTACTAAATAATACCCCCACATCCCACATCTCATCTAACTCCAACCTACAGCCGACAATCACGTATTCAATATAATTGGGAGGAGAGGATGGGGCGGTATAGAAAGATATATAAGTAACCGCCATAAAATTCCTCAACACTCTATATTGGCGTGATTTCTTCTCTTGTCCCTCTTACCGCTTTAGGCGCATCATTGGCTGATTTGTACTAGAGAGAGCCCAGATAATGATACTATAATGCTCTCATACAAGGAAAGATTCCTCTATAATACTAATGATAAATCCAGCAATAGTAAGAAAAACTTGTTAAATATAGAAATAAGGCCTTTGATAGTAAAAAAAGAAAACGGTAGGCAGGACCAGCTCGACGGTACTGCATGCGCGTCAACTTGTCAAGTTGTAGAAAATGCCCCATTTGAAACGCTAGACTTGGCCCGACCATGGGCTTCGTTCTGGGGGGGACAGATTCTTCATAGTTTCCATAGAAGGGGACAGTTCCTAAACCCTTACTCTTCCTTTACATCTATTCCAAAATGGAAACTGTGCCGAGAATTGTCCGCGCGGGCGAGCGTTCACTGTCGGCGGGACAGTTCTCGTTTGTTTGCTTCGGCGACAGTTCCTATCGGCGACATTCCATAAACCACGGAGGTGCCACCGCCGCCACTCAGACCTACACACAGAAATTGCCTTCCCTAAACTACATTCATGCATAGATCATGCATAACAATATACTATCTGACGGTCTTTTTTGCATGCACATATGATATCATATTGTAGGTCTAATGTAACTTTGTTTAGTATTAGATAATTCAACGTCAACATTTCAAGGCTTAGTGGTGTATGGTACAATTGGTGTGGATGAGTGTGTGTGTGGTGTGTGTGTTGTGGTTCATTAATTTTATAGTATGAATATTCATTTACTGTATGCTCTTATATGTTGTGCATATGTATGGTATGTATTGTGTATATGTTACATAATATATGTTTGCATATGAGGTACTTGTGTGTTTATATGATAAGTATCACGTTAGTATGATAAGTAAGGATATTACAAATGTTGTAGAATACTAATAGAGAGATATTAATAGTCTTCGCTCTGGGAATGTGCACATATACCTGCTTACTAAATGGTCGGTCTGCTAACGAGAGTTTTCTCAGCAGACTTTTCCACGAAATGGTTCAACTGAGGATTAATATTTTGTGTGTATTCTTATGGCAATAAAATATTTGAACTTGAACTTGAACTTGAAACACACACACACAACCACCACACACATATACACGCACGGCTTCCACTTGATAAAGGTAATAGACAGAAAGCATAGATGATAGGCAACATCCACATGTCATACATGGTGGAGGATTAATAAAAGGAAACTTCATGTAATACGCAGCAGGTTGATGTTTTCTGGGGACCTCCTTCCCAGCACCACACGTTTTGTTAAGGCCGATAAGAGACGACCTTGAGGTAGCAGCCCTAAGATGTGACACAGTGCAGCACCGCACGACACTGCAGATTGCAAGTCTAGGGCGCAACAAAAAAAAGTATAGCGGCAGCCCAAGCGGCATTTGTTAGGCATGTGTTGGGATGTCACATTTTGTTAGGCATGTTGTTGGATGTCACATTTTGTTAGGCAGTGTGTTTGGATGTCACATTTGTAGGCAGTGTTGGATGTCGCATTTGTTAGGCATGTGTTTGCGATGTCCACATTTCTTAGGCATGTGTTTGGATGTCACATTTGTTAGCATGTGTTTGGATTGTCCATTTGTTAGGCATGTGTTTGGATGTCACATTGTTAGGCATGTGTGTGGATGTACATTGTTAGGTATGTGTTTGGGATCGTCACATTTGTTAGGCATGTGTTTGGCATGTATGCATTGGTTAGGCATGTGTTTGGTGTAAAAGTTAGACATGTGTTGGATGTGCACATTTGTTAGGCGATGTGGTGTGGATGTCACATTTGTTAGACATGTGTTTGGGATGGCACATTTGTTAGGCATGTGTTGGATTGTCACATTGTTAGGCATGTGTTTGGATGTCACATTTGCTTAGACCAGTGTTTGGATGTCACATTTGTTAGGCCATGTGTTTGGATGTCAACATTTGTTAGGAATGTGTTTGGATGTCAAGTTGTAGCGGATGTGTTTGGATGTCACATTTGTTAGGCATGTGTTTGGATGTCACATTTGTTAGGCATGTGTTTGGATGCACATTTGTGAGGGCATGTGTTTGGATGTCCATTTGTTAGCATGTGTTGGAATGTCACATTTGTTAGGCATGTGTTGTTCGGATGTCACATTTGTTCAGGCCTGTGTTTGGAGTACAGTTGTTATTATCAGGCATGTGTTTGGATGTCACCATTTGTTAGGCATGTGTTTCGGATGTCCACAAGAGTTCAGTTTGGATTTGACTGCATCGTACTAACTACCGTAGATAACACTATAGTCGCCACGGTGCACTAATTGCGCAGGCGCCATATTTACGAATTTAGCATCAAATACAGACTTTGATGTGTCACTGAAGAAACGGTACATAACATAAAATACTGTACATGGCCTTTTCTCCGTGGACATACAAGTCTGTAGTGATGCTTTAGTGTGAAATCGTCATATATGGCGCCTGGCGGACATTAGTGCACCGTGGCGACCAAGGATAGTACCTATGTACTATCCTTGGTGGCGACTATACTGTTATCTCCGGTAGAAGGCTGCTCGTCTATAGTATGGGGAAAGGAGCACCCATTTTGGTGTTATGTATGATTTGGATGGCCAGGTGTCATACAAACAATGGGGGGGCCCCGCATTAGTATTGTATTCTATCCCTCTCTCTCTCTCTTCAAGGCGAGAGATGAGAGAGGAACGAGAGAGAGAAGAGAGATTGAGAGGAGAGAGATGATGAGAGACGAGAGAGATTGAGAGAGAGAATGAGAGAAGAGAGAGAGAGACGAGACTGAGTGAGAGATGAGAAGAGAGAGAGATTTTGTTGAGCAGATGGAGGAGAGACGAGAGTACGAGAGAGATAGGAGAGACGGAGAGAGAGAGAGAGAGAGACGACGACGATTGCCCGGAGAGAGAGGAGAGAGAGAGAGAAAGAGAGCGGCGTGCGCGGCGATTTCATTTAGTTAACGTAATGTTTGCATCGGATAATACTGTATTTATCAGAAAACGAAAATATATCAATGGAAAGCTAATAAAAAATTCGGCTTCTATAGATATCTTCCATCTTATAAGTTGTCCCACACCGTTTGACATGCGAAAGTGTTTAGGAAGTAAGTTCATTGCAGGGTTTCTTTCAGAGTTCATAATGACCTTTGTTTAGTGTATTGTTTGGAGTGGGAGAACAACGCTCCAAAACTGTGAAACTAGAAATAAGATGTCCAGCATTTTTTTTAGGGGTGTGTAGGATACGATTAGATTCAATAGGCCACTCCTCTCAAGAACACACACACACACACACAACACACAAACACACACACACACACACCACACCACACACACACACACACAACACAACACACCCACACACACAAACACATGAATTGCCTGACGGGGGTGGGGTAGGGTAGCGTCGCTCAGGGTGGTGATGTATTGCTGGTTGTTTTTATAAAATTTAAAAAATCTTTTTAACCTAAATTCTTGCTCTTTCTTCGTCAAAGTTGAGTCAGCACTTAAGAGGTAACTCTACTTTAAGATAAGTCGTAGACTAAGTCTGTTTTTTTTTGAATGAAACTAATTCTAAGTAATGACCAGTAACAAGATCTACCCGTCACGCGGTGGTGAGTTCTGACCCAATCACCATTCACCATGTGTGTGTAGTATGTGATGTGGTGGATTAAGCATGTGAAAAGTTCGGTTGCGCGAAAAAAAAATGACAAAGATTGATGCAATGGGAAATCCACCTCTCGAAGGACAAATCTGGAATTCTGTCGCTCCCCCCCCCCTGGCAACTGACGGCTCATCAGAAGCATGTCGGGAGAAATTATTTGGAAGTCATCGCACAAAACATAGGAAATTTACGGCCATACTATAGGCATATTTAGGGTGAGGTGGATTCACGTGATGGATGTTTATAATATTTCACTAAGCTATGCTAGGTCTCACACAGCAGATGTCACTGTTTGCGTTGTTGAGCTCCTCGATTTCATCACTACCAACATACTCAGTGAAAGCCAGAGCTCACTCCCAGCGGCTAACATGCACTTGAATTAACTTCCCGAGATCAAGGAAACACATGTAAGTGCAAACAATTCACACCACAAAAAGAAGTTTAGGCAGTGATACAGTAGGGATTAGAGAACACCTATGTGTCTTTCAGGCGGACGCTGCAAACTAATGACAGGACTGTTCAGCCATGTATCGAAGTTGGGGACACTTGAAAATAATAATGTGGTTTTTACTTAATTGACACAAGCTACAATTCAGTTTTTCTATGAATCAGTTACGACAAAGCATTACTTGTCGAAGCGGATACGAGACTTGTCAGCCTGCTCGCCAAGTTTCTACATCAAAATTCCAATCTCATTTACCATCTTTTACCCAGAGATTGGATAATGCACAGCCGGTGAGGATTCGTGCGTTTATGACCACTTTCGTTGACTTCGTATTTTTCAAGAAAAATTCACATTTGAGCTGAACGTTTATTCGATTGCGTTTACGTCATGAAGAGTTAAGTTAATGTCAGAATGAGTTTACACTCATCCCAACCACTGATAGGATTTAGATTTACATGTCACCTGATAAATACACACATCACCTATCTATTAGATAAGATATATATATATATTATATATATATATGTATATATATATATTATATATATTATAATATATATATATATATATAATATATATATATATATATATATATATATATATGATATATATATAAGATATATATATATATATATATATATAATTAGATTTGACAGAACAAATTGTCTTTCATTTCATTATCCTTCAGAATCAATCAATCAATCATTGGGGGCATACGCGGGGGCGCGTTCGCCTTCTCCACCATACGACCGCACCTCCCGGGGGTCACCACGCCGCGATCCCATGCATTGCTTTTCCCCTTCCCATTACCCAAGCAACTCCGACAGGAAGCATCAACTTGCCCCAGCCCAACGAGCCTTTGTGGGCGCCCCTGGCCCTCTTCACGCCGGATTGTATCTACCGATACAAACCGATGGAAGTTATCGGTTAGGGTTAAGTCGTGCCACATGTCTATATAGCGAAGTTGGCGGACGGACTATGCAGGTAATAAGGGCCTCGATTCCGTCCACGGTGCAAATTCGATAGTTTTTGACACATGCCTCATCCCCAGCGTACCGTCTGATTCTTCGAATGAGTATCCAGATTCTTTAACTCAGAATCAAATGGTACAATAAAAGCATAGCTTAACACTATCGTATGTACGACTGTATTGGCGATACTGGCGATTTTGGCTCCCCGAAAGTTACTCCTGTGAATGGAATCTATGCAGGTAAAAAGTTTCTAAAAACGTTGACTCTCAATATGTAAGTAAACTCATCATACTAGCCAGTCAACTGTAGAACGAATCATGGCATTCTTACTGTGAAGTGTGGTGTCGGTAGTTACAAATAAAATAAAAAATATGATTATGAAATAATGATGAGAAAAATCATAATAACACTATAAGAAATTAAAAACAATAAATGAATTAATTAATAAATAAAAATATACAAAGTATGAAACAGATGAATAAATGAATAAATGAAAAAAATACAAACTAGTCTAGTGAGCCAATAATTTGACTCCCATGGAACAGTTGATACAGCATGATGAGAAAGACATAGAAATATCTTACATATTTAACGATAGACACCATAGTCTTATATTTGGTTGGAAATGTGAACACAACATGATGGTTTAGGGTCCTCACTGGACCGCTGCATGGGCTGCGGACTACTCGGAGGGCCAGTGCAAGGACGTCCCGCCTGTTCTTTCCTCCTTAAAATATAAAAGTATAATGCATAAATAAATAATATGCATAAAATTTCACGTATGATATATGCCTCGGAATCAAACATTGCTTATAGCTTAGTTTGATTCCATATTAGGTATAGATAATTAGAAATATACAATATATTATGACATGATCAAAAAATTTACATGTGGTTACATTAAACTGTGTAGTGCCTTCAAGACTTCCGAATGTACAAAATTACTGCCCAGATGCGCAAAAACAATTTTTTTTTTTTCTCTCTGTAAATAATCTCGCTCTGGCCTTCATGTGCCTTCAAGCGTAGGCTACAGGAGCAGATAGTGCTCGTGCTTCTTGTAAATATGAATTTCTGAGTATGTAGAATCTTAAATCATTCTCCAACACCTTGAGGATAAGACATTTCCAAGTGTCTTCTGAATCAAGTAAAATAAAGAAGGTGTCAACTAGCGTAGTTACAGAGGCATATATCATGCAACCACAGATTCTATACGTCAAGTTATTTATTCTGTGCGCACTTTATTTCTTTGAGCTCTACACGAAGTAATGAATTGTCTTCACAAGCTCATAAAAGTTTCTTAACATGCCAGTTAAGGGTAAAGAGAACGCTCCCTGCCACCCTCAAAGTTCCAGGATTTACTAGATAAGTAGGCTCTTGTGACTGCCACTTTTTCAATTTCAAAGGAAGAATAAGAGAACTTAACAAAAACAAAAAAAAATTTACAATGAATAGAAGAATTTTTTTTTTTTGGTTTGCAATACTTACCAAGACGTTGTTCATTAGGGAAGCAGGGATACAATGACGGCTGCGTGGTAAGAAGCAAGGTAGGCTGTCAACTTAGATCATTTGCAGATTTTCCCACTCTTTCATCGAAAATTATTCTGTTTTATTAAATAATGTTAAAACGTTTCCAGAGCATTGCAATGCACGCTGATTGTGAAATCAACAACAAAAATCCCGAAATCCGGAAACAGAATCACTACAAAGGTGAATAAGCTAAGGAACATCATTGGTGGTGAAAGGTGAATTCTTCACGTAGGAAGTGATTAGATTTGATTGGTAAATATAATTCAGTTCGAGGTAAGCTTAAGGATTTCAATCCAATAAGTATAAATAATTAATGTAAAAATCCTTTTAAAGTAAAAAAAAAGAAATAATAATAAACAGGCACGTATTTAACTTCTCACTAATATCCCAATTACACACCGAACCCGAATGGCGAGATTCCCTAAATTTTTTCAGAGCTCAGAAAATCGATGAAGCAAAGCACGGTCACGTATGGCACCACAACATTTATATAAGTTGGCGTCAGACCTTATAAAAATAAACATAATCAGTCACTATACCTGAGTCTGATCGATGACGCTTGACGTATCGGTTAGCTGAGGTTGTAGAATATCATGGAGATAACGGTGTTGTAATTCTAGTGGTTTCCTCAGGGTTCAGAGGCGCCGGGGAAAATTATGCATTCAAGAGAGAAGAACAGAACAGTTCAAGATTATCTTCTTTGACTTTAGTCTCATATGATATTTTGCAATGTTTTACTTAGAGAATCATAAAGCACGTTCCATGAGTCTTATACAGGACTTAGTTAGCGCCATGAATACTTTCCTATTTAGACATGTCCACCAAAACTTTCCGTGAAGTGTTGCAAGAGATTATGAGAATGTATGGATGGATGGGGCAATATGTGATCGTGGAAACAATGACTATAGTTTTTTTTTACTCTTTAAATTAAATTCAGACATGGAGTAAGGGTTTCTGTATCTATGTATGCTAAATAACACGTAGTGATGCCCTTTTGACGGAAAAGAATATTAGATATTATACAACCGCAAATTTTCCTTCGAGCATTGACGAGAAATATTAGTCATGGAAATTTTACTATTTTGTAGTAGATTTATATTTCTTTCCATTAATGATCTTGTTGGCATGTTTAAAGGATTCATGAAACTACTAATCTCGCATAAACATTCACTCAACACTCCAATATGGTGTAATAAGAACACTAAAGCTACAATACGAGGCCGAAACATCCCGCCAAAGATCACAATCCCAGGGCGGACGTGAGCATAGCCAATCCCCGCACACACACCTGATCGCTTGAGGATTAGCTCACTTTCAACAACTTCCGGCCAACGCCGACAACACGATCACAACCTCCACACCATCGAAGTATGATGCTGTGTTTCCCACCCTTCACGGTCACAACACAACCCGGAATCATAAAAATATACAAAAGAAAATTTGGAAGCGCGAGTACACAGATTTCCAGGGGTTAAACTAAAAGTGTTTTTTTAAACCACTTTGCCACCCCAGTCGCCCACAAAATACTGCCTACCTAAGTAAGTTTGCTTAAAAAATTAAGTCCCATATTAGATCCAAAAGGCCCAGATAAGGAGATGTTATTCAATATATCCTTAAAATAGACGCATTGTAGTTAAACGAGGACCACACATGAGCGTGACGAGCTTGGATGACTTCATCATGTTCGCTACCTTGACCCTCCACAGTTCACAGCCAGAGAGATCTTTTTGAGTGAGGTTTTAGTTTTATTAGCAGTTTAGATCTTGTTAAAGTGTCAAGTTTCTCTACTATACAAAGGGAAAGTGAAACTGTAGCTTACACGATGCTCTGGGGACGTGAGTTAAAGATTCTGTTAAAGTGTCATTCCGAATAGTCCAACATAATACACTGCAGCTGATAAAAGAATATTTAATTGTACGATCTGACCACTGGTATAAATAACTAGTTCGTGCTATGGAAAAAACTCCTAGGTACCCAGATCACCCGATAGAAAGCCCACATCTAGAGAAAAAAGCCTGGGAATGGTAATACTGGCGTGGAATATGTTACAGGTCCTGTGGAAACAATAGACATAACTCATAGANTTGGCTGATTTGTACTAGAGAGCCAGATAATGATACTATAAGCCTCTCATACAAGGAAAGATCCTTATAATACTAATTATAATCCAGCAATAGTAAGAAAAATCCTTGTAAATAATAGAAATAAGCCTTTGATAGTAAAAAAAGAAACGGTAGGCAGGACAGCTCGACGGCTACTGATGCGCGTCAACTTGTCAAGTTGTAGAAATGCCCCATTTGAAACGCTAGACTTGCCCCGACCATGGGCTTCGTCTGGGTTGGGGACAGACTCTTCATAGTCTTCCATAGAAAACAGTTCCATAAACCCTTTACTCTTCCTTTACATCTATTCCAAATGGAACTGTCGCCGAGAATTTCCGCGTCGGCGAGCGTTCCACTGTCGGCGACAGTTCTCGTTTGTTGCTTCGGCGACATTCCTATCGGCGACAGTTCCATAAACCGCTGGCAGGGTTGAGAGCAGAGTGAGAGGGAAAGTGATGAAGGATGGTAGGGGGGAGATGTGCGGTATTGACAAGACAAGGCAAGGTGACAAGTGAAAGTAGGTGGAAGGGAACATGGCAGTATCAAAACCAACGCATTATACAAATTCTCGTCACTTCTTTTTCTTCCCCAATATATATATATATATTTTTTTTTTTCCTACATCTCATTTTCCTATTCCTCCTTAGTCT
>JACEEZ010010885.1:47500-52500 GCA_016584305.1 Chionoecetes opilio
CTGTTCCACAAGCAAAAGGAAGCAGGCGGGAAATTACTCTCTCTCTCTCTCTCTCTCTCTCTCTCTCTCTCTCTCTCTCTCTCTCTCTCTCTCTCTCTCTCTCTCTCCTCTCTCTCTCTCTCTCTCTCTCTCTCTCTCTCTCTCTCTCTCTCTCTCTCTCTCTCTCTCTCTCTCTCTCTCTCTCTCTCTCTCTCTCTCTCTCTCTCTCTCTGTGTGTGTTTCCGTGTCCGTGGTGTGTATCATTCAGCCATGGCCTGATTACGCGCTAGGTAAGCAATCTCCAGCTGTTAACTTTCCAGAAAGAGCTTAGAGCTCATAAAGATAATTTTTTTGGTAAAGCTGGGACCTCATATACCCCTCACCCCAAACGTTTGAAGTTTGTGACCACCTTGCTCAAGGCAAGGGGGATAGTAATTGTCTGAATGTGTCGATGAAAAATCCCCTTGAGCGAGCGGAAATTGAACACAGGACCACATAATCGTGCACTGTGCTGTAGAGTCCCACCACACACACATACTTAAGCAAACGGACATATGACAGACGAACTACGTCGGTCAAAAAGCAAAGAAAAAAAACTGGGCTATTAACAAGTATCATTGTATGCAAGTTTACAAATGACCTAAAATCGCATGAAAATCAATCTAATTATCTTATCAAGTCGCTTTACTTGGGCAAATGTGTCAGCTTTTGTGATCCCTCCGTCACCGCCTCGCCAAGCCAGCGTCTGCCTTGAAGCTGATCTCGCCACCATAAAGTTTCATGCTTCGGCAAAAAGGGAAATATCACGTTTTTGATCAATTTTAAACCTGCCTGATGCTTTATAATTATGAAATACCTGTATGTACGATAATATGTAAACACTCTATTTCTAGGTTTTCGGTAAATAGCGATGGAAGATAAAACCTCAATTTAGTCTGAGGCGCCAATCTGGGTGTCTTTTTGATTTCAACACCCTGAAAATGACCAAATAAGTCAACCCGAAAGAAAATTTCAGGCATTATAACTTAAGCTGCTATAAATCGGTTAGTGTTGCAAAGAATGTTTTTATCGCAACACTGCATTTAACGCTCGACAGCCTGGCAAGGGCAGCACATCGCCTCGTTGTGGCTTACTGATAATCAGGATTAAACAGGTCCCTGTCCCCCGTTTATCCCTCGACTAACGCGAATTATATATTTTATCTATAATAATATAAGCGAAAGTGTGTGTGTGTGTGTGTCTGTGTGTGTGTGTGTGTGTGTGTGTGTGTGTGTGTGTGTGTGTGTGTGTGTGTGTGTGTGTGTGTGTGTGTGTGTGGTATAGGTTCCGCCCCCCGTGGCGGAATCCCATCATATACCACATTTTTGGAACCAGGTTGACCAGGGGAAGGTTTTAAGCCCACTTATGAGATGATCCGATCACTTTTTTTCCCTTTTTTTTAGCAGCCTATTAGCGATAATTGTGAAAAAAAGTGGGTTGCGAAAATTGAGGAAACCTTGATGTAGGGTGATGGGTAATGGGTGAGTGAATGGGTGGGGTGATGGGTAATGGGTGTGGGGTGATGGGTGAGTGAATGGGTGGGGGGTGATGGGTGAGGGAATAGATGGGGGGTGATGGGTAATGGGTGAGTGAATGGGTGTGTGGTGATGAGTAATGGGTGAGTGAATGGGTGGGGGGTGATGGGTAATGGGTGAGTGAATGGGTGGGGGTGATGGGTAATGGGTGAGTGAATGGGTTGGGGGTGATGTGAATGAGTTGGCGGTAATACATACATTTCTATATCCATTATTTCAGGAAAGTTAGAAGGGGCTATCTGGAGAGTCTGTGTTTGGTGGGCCAAAGGCCCACCAAACACAGGTGGTGGGCCAAAGGCCCACCAATAGCCCTCCGCAGGAGCTAGCCAAAAAGTCCGCCCGGAGGGCGGCTTTGCGGCTAGTATCATATATATTTTAGTGGGTCTTACCGATCTTTGATGCTGTTCTGCTACTGTAATTTAGTGACTTTTACGATCAATACTATCAGCGTGACATACTGGTTCGGCGGTGATTAAATGCATCATTACTGTAATTACCCCGCTCCTCCCAGCTCGCATGAGAGGCGCTGCACAGGTTATAAGAGTCACCTCATCGTCTGTTTAGGAGTTTAACGTGTAGGCCAATAATTTATATTTATTTTCTTGCAACCCTAATTAATTCGTAATCATAAGGTAGCGTGGATCAGGTGTATAGATGCCGGTCAATAGATAACGCAGTATTGCCTATCGATAAAGTTGATCCCGCAAGAATGCACCAGACGCCGAACAAGATCAAGATGAATTAATAGTACGTCCTATCGAGGCTGCCTCCTGGCGTTCTTTGACTAATGCTTCTTTCTTAAGGGTTCGGCAGGCTAACCTTTGCCTGACAGCATAACAGGACTATGTGATGTACCATTTTGAGTCTGGCAAGCCTATGCTTTCTCGTATTAGTCTATCAAGTCCAGCCTCCATGCTCTCCTGTGCAATTTATCTCAAAGATAAGATTGAAGCAGAAACCGGATATGAGATAGAATGCCGGAGCAGGGGAAGTGTAATTTTGTTCTCTCTTTATTTAAAAAGAAAAATTAATGCTCGACCAAAAGGGAGTCCTAGAAGGCGAGGGAAATATGAAAGCTTATTAAAATCAGGTAATCATAAGAAGATGAGTTCCTGATGAGATAGACGCCAATCTGTCGTTGACTCGTATAGCTAATTACCCAAAACGGGATCTCATCGACCATCTATCCAAGAAAACATGTGAAGCAAAAACTGAGAACGATATTTATCAAAAAATTAAGCGACCCAATACCGCAATGCTCTATCCTCGCCAGACCGAAGCCGTTAATTTGGACTTTCTCAAGGTCAAGAGAGAGAAAGACCTTGGTCTCTCTTGGCTTTGAACTTTCTTAGCCACAAATAACCACGGATACCACTCATTTTCCTCCTCCTTATTGGGCACAGCTTAATAACTAGATTGGATGTCTGCCTTGATGGACACCAGGCAAGTAAGCAGGCAGGCAGCCCAAGACAGCATGGCGGAATAGTGAGTCGTGACTGATTGTGGAAGGATCGCAGTCTTAAAGATGGTCTATGCGAGATATTGTCTTCGCCAAGATGTATAATATATACTTTTATAATATGCTCTCTCTCTCTCTCTCTCTCTCTCTCTCTCTCTCTCTCTCTCTCTCTCTCTCTCTCTCTCTCTCTCTCTCTCTCTCTCTCTCTCTCTCTCTCTCTCTCTCTCTCTCTCTCTCTCTCTCTCTCTTTGACTCAGCACAATATGCAACAGTTTTTGAATAACTGCGTGAGCAGGGAATCAACGGGTGTATCATAAGTTTTCAATCTATTATGCATACAAATGGTGGTCATCAAAATATCAAATAACGACAAAAGAGTTTACCTGTCGAAAGGAATCACGCAGGGAGACGGAACCCCACTAATGGCATCCCTTAACCCTACTTACAGGCAGCTCATAATGGGGAATTAAGGGAATAATCTTGATGACATCTGATTCCTCTTGCATTTGCAGGGCATAATTATTTTAATCTTGAGACTGCAGAGGTTTTTTGAGAAAGTTTACGAACTCATCCTTGTGAAAATTATGAGAGGAAGAGAAAAGGAAGAGGAAGAGGAGAGAAAAAATGAGAGGTATAAATATTGAAGAGGAGGAGTAAAAATAATGTTTAAAGGCATGGCTTGTTAACTTGGCAGTAATCTTGGCAGTGAACTCGCCGGCTTACGAGTGAATTCGTAATGACTGATGACCGCATCTCCAATTTTGGCTCCTGTGCAATCTCTGTGATGTTTTTAATTATATTTTCCTCTCTTATCCCCGTGTCCTGTGGTCCCATCTCGGGTGATGGACGCGCAAGGCACCGCCCGGAATATTATCGTGGACATTATCACTTATCTAATCCGATATTCCAATTAAGAACTTTCGCATGCAATGAGTGCGAGCAAGGGAGAAAAGGTGGAAAAAAGTGCTAGTAAAACATGTTGTAGTGTGGAGGTAATGAGTTGTGCAGCAGCCATTATTGAGGTGTGTGTGTGTGTGTGTGTGTGTGTGTGTGTGTGTGTGTGTGTGTGTGTGTGTGTGTGTGTGTGTGTGTGTGTGTGTGTGTGTGTGTGTGTGTGTGTGTGTGTGTGTGTGTGTGTGTGTGTGTGTGTGTGTGTGTGTGTGTGTGTGTGTGTGTGTGTGGTGGTGGTGGTGGTGGTAGTGGTGCATGGTAGTGGTGGTGGTGGTGGTGGTGGTGGTGGTGGTGGTGTGGTGGTGGTGATGGTGGTGACAGTGATTGTGGTGGTGTAAGTGGTGGTAGTGGTGGCGGTGTTGGTGGTGCGTATCATCCTTCAGTTTTTCCCTCTTGCTTTAAGGTATGTGATCCTCTCGTTAGCAATAATTAAACGCAATTGACTACCTTTAAGGATATTCACATTTCAAGTCAATAAATATTCTACATTTTTTTTTACATCATAAGGGACTGGGCTAAAAAAAAAAACATGGACAAAAAAAAAAAAAAAAAAATCCCGCTAGATACTTGCCTCTATAAAGTAAAAGGTGTTAAATAAAAAAAGTGGGAGAGCCAATTTAGCTAAGTACTTGCATATTTTCGGATAAACTCATGACCACAAATCATCGTAGCGCGTCCAATACAACACTGAGGTTAGAGCAGCAAAACTAGGAGCCCAAACACAAGACTTTCTGCTTAATGAAATTATGTAACATGAATCAGTAAATTCTTTATTCCATCGCCTAATAAAATGTAGACTTGATTGTTGCCTGATCAAATTAAGGATAAGTTTGTGACTTAGATTTGATCAAAGTAGTTATCTGTAAATCAAGTAAGAAGATCGAGATGATAAGATTCTCTCTCTCTCTCTCTCTCTCTCTCTCTCCTCTCTCTCTCTCTCCTCTCTCTCTCTCTCTCTCTCCTCTCTCTCTCTCTCTCTCTCTCTCTCTCTCTCTCTCTCTCTCTCTCTCTCTCTCTCTCTCTCTCTCTCTCTCTCT
>JACEEZ010010885.1:57500-72500 GCA_016584305.1 Chionoecetes opilio
GGGTCCAGAAAAACATTGATTCGAATATAAAAACAGGTTCGTTCTTTTCTTTTAACATGACCTAGTAACACGGCGGACCACCCCGGAGCTCTCCTGACCACTTTACGTCCAGCCCTCGATCGCAAATCACAGCACAACACAATCCACAGTGTTGTCAGACGTCCATTTGATGTAAGTGAAGGTCTGGTCAAACAATTATCTCTGTTTTTGTATCAATGTGAAATATTTCTAACCCGTCCTGATTGTTTCACGTCATCATAAATTCTTGGTATCCTGTGCACGCCATCCTCCAGCACCTCCTCATCCTATCACCTCCTCCTATCCCTCCCTCCCCCCCCAAGCTCCGTCCATCATGCCCAGTGACCATTACAAACGCCCGCCACGTAATTATTGACCGCTTGAAATGACTCCGCTTCCTCCAAGTACTACTCTTCCCCCTGAAACAGATACCGTCCCGAAATTCACTTAATGTACCAAAATTACCGTGGGGCTGTTGTCTTGGTGAGGGTTGTACACGCGATGAGCCAACATTAGCATCACAGACAAAAACACTGACTGGCTAAAACGCGTGTTTAGGATGCCACTTGTATGGACATAATAACGCCCTCTATTCATGTGAAAATTACCAAGTGCTTGAATAGGCAGTTAGTGAAAACAGGGGTTTGTGCCAAGAAAATTGATGTGGCAAACGCGGCCTGCCTTGTAAATTATTTTAATTGTCAGTATTTACGAGATTCATTGCAGGTGCGGACTCTTCCTCTGCTTGACAGTGAGGCTGAGGACTGGCCGGGATGTGTGTTATCGCGGAGGGTTGTTACGCCGTGCCGTGTCTTTAGGCGGGCGTGGCTCTTGGCAGGTTGGGCGAGAGTGGCGAGAGAGTGGCGAGTGAGTGGCGAGGGTTCGAGGCACACACACCACGGTACAGGCAGCAATGGTGGTTCTACGTTTATCCTTGTTTTTTTCTGGCTCTGAATCAGTCATCTGCATCATTTTCTTAGAGCAGCAATGGTGGTTCTACGTTTATCCTTGATTTTTTATGCCTCTGAATCTATTATCTGTATCATTTTCTTGTTAGTAACGATTGTAGTCCTTAGTGACGATTGTAGTCCTGCTGGCGGCGGTGCCTCGGGAGTCTTATTGTAAACTTGAGGATCTGAATTATGTTAACAAAATGTTGTGATCCCGGATAGACTTTTGAATTCTCATCTCTCACCACTTTGTTCTCTCTCCTATTTACTCGTTATCTCGTTTGCTCTTAGATTTAAGTATGAGCAGTAGCATCCTAATATAACAATCTGTGGTAGTTTCATATCTGTCCCTACTTATCCTCTTCTCCCTCTCCTCCTTTCCTATTTACTTGTACTCATATCTTCTTATTATTATTATTATTTTACATCTTTTTTTGTGCTTCTTCAGCTTCTTCATCTTCTTCTTCTTCTTCATCTCCTTCTTCTTCTTCTTCTTCTTCTTCTTCTTCATTTTCTTCTTAATCTTCTTTTTTTTTTCTTTTTTTTTTTTTTTTTTATCTTCTTTTTTTATCTTCTTCTTCTTCTTCTTCTTCTCCCTTCTCCTCCTCCTCCTCCTCTTCTCTGACCCTCCCTCATCCCCCTAACTTCTTCCCTTCGCCATACACATCTTCAATATATCACAACATCGGTTTTGGAGCGATTTTTTCCCCATAAAGTTATCTGCTGATGGTAGTGAGGAAAGGGATGATTAGCGTGCTGGCGGTGGTGGTGGGGGTGGTGGAGGAGGTGGGGGTGGGGGTTTGGAGGTGGTGGAGGAGGTGGGGGTTGTGGTGGTGGTGGTGGTGGTGGTGGAATAGAGGGGGCGGGATTAGGTCACGAGCGGACAAGGGTGTTAAGGATAAAAGTAAGATGAATTGAACATCTTGTTTGTCCATATTTCTGATTATAAAATAATTATATATATTATATATATATAAAAATATATATATATAATAATATATATATTATATATATATATAATATATATACGTATATAAAATATATATATATATATATAATATATATATATAATATATATATAATATTTTATATAGTTACTTATGTATATATGTGTCTATGTATATTTCTTTTCATTTATAGGGCGTGTTTACGGGAGATGTGGTTGAATGGACTTAGATTTGCTGCCTGGCTTGAAAACTCGTTTTTTTTAAGCTTTGGGTGAGCATATAATATAAAAAATTTATATTTAAATATATATTTATATAAAATTTATTAAAATTATATAAAAATGCCTACTTGAGAGGAGGAGAGAGGAGAGAGGGAGAAGAGAGAGGAAAGGGGAAGAGATACGGGGGAGGAGAGGGGAGAGGGGGAGAGAGAGAGATAAGAAAAAGATACTTGGGTCCATCAGACACTTTTTTAAGACCAACTAAAGGTTTTTTTGACTTTTACAAAGCGCACCCCGCCAGAACGAATTGGTGGATCGAACGCTGACCCAAAAGCGCAGGGACTCTACACATGCCAAGACAACAGCTTACCAAACGAGCCAACCCACGGGAGAGCGAGAGGGGAGGTTTTTCTCTCTTTTCTCTCTTCTCTCTCTCTCTCTCTTCTCTCTTCTCTCTCTCTCTCTGCCCGTGTGGTACAGATGTACAGTCGGGATGTGTCCCCTTGACGTGCGCAGGTTCGAGCCCGGCCAGTCTCGAATCTTTTTCCGGAAAAATTTATGTCCCCTTGAGCAATGGACCACCCCAAAATACGTCACGTTTGTTTTCATCGGTCATTGTGGGGATAAGGGGGGGTCGCCGCGGGTGGGCCTCGAAAGGGAAAAAAATACGGGGATGGGAAAAATTTAGAGTTATTTTTCGCGAAATTTATTTCCAGGTGCTATATTACTGTGCTCTCTTCTCGCTGAAAAAATATAGAGAAGACCTGAGGGAATGGCTGATGGCAGAGGTTCTAAACCCAAGAAAACAGAGTTAAAAGGCCTGTCAAAAGGTAAAACAAAAGGTGGGTAGTAACGTGTCCCCCCACTTTCTTATTTTTAAGAGACTTGCTGTGATGTTTTTTTGGTTTTGAAGCCCCTGCACAAAACCCTCACCTCGTCTTTCTGTGTGTCAGCGAGACGGAAATTAGCACCTGGAATACAATTTGCCCAAAAAAACTCAATTTTTTTCATGTCTAGTCTTCCTTGTGGGGTTTTTTTTTAAAAATTTTCATGGTTATGATAATATTAAAATAGTATTAATTGAGTTTTTTTTGTTTTTTTTCCTCATAATAAGGGGTTTTTATTTTGTTGCCATTCCCCCTCCCACAAAAAAAAGCTGGGGCCCGGGGGGAAATGGGGTTTTTTGGTGGGGAAAAAAAATATGCGTCGCCCCCACAATTTTTGAGTTGGGGGTTTTAAAAAAATTCCCTTTAGATCTGGGAAAATTTCATTGGATTTCTTCTGAGTCCAGAAAAACGTGTGAACCTGACGATCCTCACAGAATGTGCCCCAAGGTCGGCCCCCCCCAACCTCCGTAGGAGGGGGTTTTAGTTTTGGTTGGGTTTGGGTTTAGGTTAGGTTGATTTGGTTGGTTAGGTTTGGTTATATTTGGTTATTTTAGGGTTTTTTGGTTGGTTGGGTTATTTTTGGTTAGGAAAATTTCTGGTAAAGGTAATTTACCTAGATTAGGAATTTGGAAAAATTTTTAGTGTTTGCCCATACTTCCCATTTCCCCCAAAAAATTTTGGGGGGCCCTGGGGAAGCGGGTTTTCGGGTGGGGAACAAATTAGCGGTGGAAAACAAAATTTTAAGAGTTGTGTAGGGGGTAAAATTCCGGTTTATTTAGTCCCTTTTCCCAATACCCCCTTTCCCCACAAAAAAAAGTTTGGGGACCTGGGGGGGGGAATGCGGGGGGGCTGGGGGAATGGGGGTTTTTTGGCTGGGGTACAAAATATGCGTGAAACCACTAGTTTTTTGATTTAGGGGGTTGTAAAAAATTCCTAGTCTAGGGAAAATTCATTGGATTTTTTGAGCCCAGAGACAGGAACCAGACGATCCTCACAGAATGATGCCGAAGGTCGAGAACACCCCAACCCCCGTAGAAGGTTGGGGTAGTTTTGGTTGGGTTAGGGAGGTTAGTTTTGGTTAGGTTGGGTTTGATTAGATTTGGTTGGGTTTAGCTTGGGTTTAAATTTTGGGTTTGGGTTTGGGTTTAATTTGGTAGGCAAATTTCTTAGATATAAGGAAATTTACCCTAGATCCGGGAAAAATTTTACCCCCCATACACAACTTTTAAAATTTATGTTTTTCCGACGCAAATTGTTCCCCACCCGAAAACCCCACATTAAAATATTAAACCCCCATATAAAATTATGTTTTTCCCCCCTACTTCCCACTTCCCCCAAGTTCCCAAAACAATTTTGGGACCTGTGGGAATGCGGGTTTTGGGTGGGGGAAAAAAATTATGCGTCGGAAACAAATTTAAGAGTGGTATGGGGGGAAAAATTTCCCTGATCTGGGGAAATTTACCTTTATATCTAGAGAAATTTGCCAACCAAAAATTAACAAAACCTAAAAAAATATAACCTAAGTTAACTACCAAAATCTAACCAAAACCAAAATTTAACCCAAACCTAACCTAACCAAATGTAACCAACCAAAAAATAACCTAACCAAATATAACCTTTTAACCAAACCCCAAAATAATACCTTAACCAAACCCAAATGAATTAACCCCCTAGGGGGGGGGTGATTGGGGGTGTTTCGACATTTCGGTCATATTTTGGGACGTCGGTTTTCACAGTCTTGGCTCAGAGAAAATCCAAATAAATTTTTTCCCTAGATTAGGAAATTTTTTTACAAAAAACCCCTAACCAAAAACAGGTGGTTGCGACGAATTTGTACCCCACCAAAAACCCGTTTCCCCCAGGTCCCCAAGCTTGTTTTGGGGAGAGGGGGGATGGGCAAAACTAGAAAAAACCCTATTATTAGAGAAAAAACAACAAAAGGAAAAATCAATTAAGGTATTTTTAAAAACATCAAACAGAATATGTACAACCTACAAAGAGAAGACACGACTGAAAAAATTCGAGTAGTTTTTGGGCGAAATTGATATTCCAAGTGCTTATTTCCTGCTCGCTGACAACTAGAGAAGACCCGATTTTGGTGATGTGGAGGCTTCTAAAAACCCGGAAAACAGTCCAGAGAGTTTATTTAAAAGTAAGCAAGTGTAGGGACAATTACGTAACTACCGCTGCTTACCTTTTGAGAGGCCTTTTTTGACACTGTTTTCTTGGTTTAGAAGCCTTGCACAAGCCATTACCCAAAGGGCTTTTCTATAGGTTGTCAGCCCAGAACAGAGCACAGTAAATAGCACCTGGGAAAATCAATTTCGCGCAAAATAACTCGAAATTCTTCCCTCGCCGTAGTTTTTCCCCCCGTAGGTCCCCCGCGGCGACCCGCCTTATCCCCACAATGCACGATGTAAACAAAAACCGTGACGTAGTTATGTCTGGGGCCCATTTGGTGTCTAATTTTTTTCTTAATCAGTTTTACCTTTTTTTTTGTTATTCCCCAACAGACCTCTGGGTTGCCCGTTTGATTGACAGCAGTTGTTTTTGCAAAGTTGACTCCTTTTTAATTTTTTTCTTTCCACGTCTCATCTTCAGTGATTATTATATCCTCACAAACCTGGCTACCGCTGCTCTTTGGCGAGGCTCAGGGAGGACACGAGAGCGGCCAGCAATAAATTTGTATCGGTTCTTCATCCCTATCAACGATTTATTTGTACATTGTTAACGCTGCGAGAAATTAGGGTCACTGCCTACACGCGCTATAGGCCAAGATGGGAAAAAAAAAGAAAAAAAAAAAAATCACCAAGGGGTACCTCTGCTGCAACAGATGAACACGGCTTTTCCCTCCCCTTTCCCTTTCCCGAATACACAACACCCCTGTAAGCAAGGCCAAAGGGAATAGAGAATCGTAATCTAAATTATTGAACCTTTGAACAAGATTTCACCACTTTACGTGCAGCCATAGACCACTGTAAACCTGGACTGCGCACGGAATATCGGCCTGTCGCACAAGGGCCTGAAGTCGGAGGGCCGCTCGGATTCATATATATATATATATATATATATATATATATACGGATCATATAGACTGGTTTATCAGTATATATGATATACTGTAGTCTTCGTAAATGTTTGTTCTATAATATTATCAAATAAAAAACAGTAAAACACGCTAAAGAAATGCCATTACGAGACTGAAGAAATATGCATTCACTTCAACTCTTCGCCATTTAAAACTTTGCGAGTCAACTTTTATCATGAAGGGTATCAATAGAAGCGCAATTTTATTAGCTTTCCATTGATATATTTCGTTTTCGGATAAATGAATTAGAACCATGCATAAATTAGCGTTGAATAAATAAAATCATCAATCGGGTAGTTTTCCCGATTGATGATGTTATTTATTTACTTATATATTTCTTTTTCTGATAAATGAATTAGCACCATGTATAAACTAGCGTTAACTAAATAAATAACCTCTTCAATCGGGAAAATTACCCGATTGATGATTTTATTTATTTATTTAATGCTAATTTATGCATGGTTCTAATTCATTTATCAGCAAACAAAATACATCAATGGAAAGCTAATAAAATTGCGTTTCTATTGATACCCTTCATGATAAAAGTTGACTCGCAAAGTTTTAAGTGGCGAAGAGTTGAAGTGAATCAGAGTCTCGTAATGGCATTTTTTAGCGTATTTTACTGGTTTTTATTTGATAATATTATAGAACAAACATTTACGACGATTACAGTATATCATATATACTGATAAACCAGTCTATATGATAGTCCATAGACCACTATATTTCTTTGTCAGGCGGCAGGCCGCTATGCAGCCTGGCAATTTCAAAACATTGTCGCGTGAACAGACCAGAGATATAGTGGTCTATGGTGCAGCTTATGCCCCCTTGGTAGGTAATATGCTTATGGGGGAAACAGGGTACGTACCTTTTCAAGCTCTTGTATAATAGTGTTCCATTAGACGAAAGATAAAGGGTTTGGATGTCTGGGTAGCGAAACGACGAATTATTGGGAACCGACGCCTTAGGAATGTAGGTAACATTGGCCAAACTCGGCTGCCCATCTACTACGCTACGCCTGGTCGGTAAATATAATCCAATGGAGGAACCGCAGTAATGAACCACATATGAACGTAACTACAGGCGTGTTAGGACATGTGTACACCTTCGAACAAGAACTAAAACAAGGACATGCGGCACATTGGTAAGCGTGATGCGTCTTAGTGACCCTGGCTTTATCATCACAATCATGACCACTGATTATATCCACACCATATCTTCTTCTTCTTCTTCTTCTTCTTCTATGGGGACTGTTCATTTATGGGAAGGGAAGAATGATGATGATGATGATGATGATACTAAGAAAAATAGAAAACAAGAACAAAAATATATATAATGATAATAAGATAAATAACGCCTATAATAACAATAATAATGATATTAATGCTAATATCAACATTGATATTATTTAATTACAATAGATGATAATCATAATCATAATGACAATATTAACGGTGATGATAATAGAAATAACAATAATAGTAATAACAATAGTAATAATGATAATAAGAAATGATGTTAACACTGATAATCATGATAAGAAAAGAGCTAGATCAAGGACAACAAAATTGAAAGAAGAAGAAAAAAGATAAGTTGAATAAGAATAAGAATAAAAATAAATCTCCATCTCACTGTGGGAACTCTTGATCAAAACTAGAATATCAGCGCATGATAAAATTTAAATATATTCAGTTCATCAGATGCTTAATTCTACGTTAAGACCAGTGCACCAGAAAAAAACCATAGGAGAAAATATTTGCGGCCGATTAAGTAATACAATGCAGACGTGATGGGGAACACACTCTCGTAATCACAGGATAAAAAATAACTAGCAGAACATGTTGCTAGGTAAGTGCAGGTTTCATAACAACTGCAGGTCACTCACTCCCCTGCTATGGCCGTGTGTGTGTGTGTGTGTGTGTGTGTGTGTGTGTGTGTGTGTGTGTGGTGTGTGTGTGTGTGTGTGTGTGTGTGTGTGTTGTGTGTGTGTTGTGTGTGTGTGTGTGTGTTGAGCGTGTGTGTGTGGTGCGGCGAGGCAAGGGTTGAAGTTTGAGTCTGTATTCCCGCCTTTGTGACTTTTTTTTACATATACACACACATAAACTAGTATTTTAATTATATCAACTTTAAACATCAAAACAAATAGATATCTAATTTAATGGCATTATGTGTGTGTGTGTGTGTGTGTGTGTGTGTGTGTGTGTGTGTGTGTGTGTGTGTGTGTGTTGTGTGTGTGTGTGTGTGTGGTGTGTGTGTGTGTGTGTGTGTGGTGTGTGTGTGTGTGTGTGTGTGTGGTGTGTGTGTGTGTGTGTGTGTGTGTGTGTGTGTGTGTGTGTGTGTGTGTGTGTGTGTGTGTGTGTGTGTGTGTGTGTGTGTTGTGTGTGTGTGTGTGGTGTGTGTGTGTGTGTGTGGTGTGTGTGTGTGTGTGTGTTGTGGTGTTGTGTGTGTGTTGTGGTGTTGTGTGTGTGTGTGGTGTGTGTGTGTGTGTGGTGTGGTGTGTGTGTGTGTGTGTGTGTGTGTGTGTGTGTGTGTGTGTGGTGTGTGTGTGTGTGTGTGTGTGGTGTGTGTGTGTGTGTGTGTGTGTGTGTGTGTGTTGTGTGTGTGGTGTGTGTGTGTGTGTGTGTGTGTGTGTGTGTGTGTGTTGTGTGTGTGTGTGTGTGTGTGTGTGTGTGGTGTGTTGTGTGGCGCCTGCAGCAGTGAGGTGATGTGCATGCCAGGGTGTGGAGGGAAGGTGCCGGGCAGCAGGCAGTGTGTGGAGGCGCCCCGCAGTGAGACGCGGGGCCCCCAACACGCAGCCAGCGGCGGCATCCACTGTGTTATTAGACTCAACATCCTAATCCCGCGGCCGGGCGGAGGGTGACAGCGGCCAACAGCTACGATTACTCTCTTTGTGGGCGTCCAGCAATTTTTGTATATGAATCTTAATTAACCAGCCTTATATTACTTAATTAACGATGATTGATAACAAATGTTGTCGGGAAGGCAGGATCCACACAAGGTGGAGGTCATAATACCATACCCGGAGATCTTTTAATGTCATATTGATTATTATAATTACTCGCCGGGAAAGAATACTCCCGCCCGGAACTTTTGCATAGACGGGGCGCGGCAGGTCAAGGAGAGGTCAAGGTAAAATATATTACCCCTTGACGGTCTTGTTGCTTTGGGGAAACTGGAGAAAGAGTAAAGAGGAAGAAAGGAAAGGTAGGGTGTGTGTGGGTTGTGAAAGTAAAGACTATGGGTGAAGGCTATGGGTTCCTTGCTGTACTAATTTATAAATCTTTATTTTATCTTAAATTTCTTATTAATCGCCACTTATCTTCTATAATTTAAATCGTAGTCGCATTATTGTCACCAAAACAACTTATTCTTGACACGATTACTGCAGGTTTGCGTGGGGGAACGATCCAAATAGGATATTAACGAAGTGCTCTGACACCAATCTCAATGGAACTCTCTAGCATGGAGAGCTGAGTTAGAGCACACAGACGAAGCACTAGTATGTTGTTAGTTGTAAAGGCATATTACAGTCTTTCTCTGGAACTGGCAGCCCCAACCATGAAGTGAGAACCTTATTTATTCCATTTGAAGAGTGTGGATAGCTTCCATATGATCTGAGATACAGTATATGCAAGACTGCAAAATGTTACCACTGCATCTCTTATAACAAAACAGGTAGACTACAACTGCCTACTAATTATTCGCATCCTTTAAAGAAGAACACTTTCAGAGCCTCCCTGTCCACATACACTGGATAACTTTTGATGAAGACAACAATGAAGACACAGAACAGCCCACCAGATGATGGCGTCAACGCAGATGCAGATATTGCTCGCCTCGTGAACGTCAGCCTACATAGAATCTTGTCGGACAGCGCGGCGTGAGGGAGAACCACTGATTGTCACCGGACCGTCGCTTCTTTCAAGGCCGTCGCCACGATAAGTCATACAATAGGACAGCCGAGTGCCTCTAGCAACTTTTCCCTTACCCCTTCCTCCCCCACCTGAACCCCAACACTCCCTCCCGGTACTGTGTTTAGTTCAGGACGTGATAGCTTATGAGAGCAGAGAGAGAGAGAGAGAGAGAGAGAGAGAGAGAGAGAGAGAGAGAGAGAGAGAGAGAGAGAGAGAGAGAGAGAGAGAGAGAGAGAGAGAGAGAGAGAGAGAGAGAGAGAGAGAGAGAGAGAGAGATCAGATCAAAACGTTTATTGTGAATAATGTACACATTATACATAATACATATATAATTAAGGGTACAAAATAGACAAAGGGCGCACCCCCCATGCAGGTTGCATAGGAAGGATTGCCATGATTAATGAAGTTAGATAGTAAATTTGTTAATTACATTTAGATATGCATATACATAAGATTATGCTATGTTACATATATATTTATTTATTTATTTTTTAAGTCCTTTATGAAGCATTGGCAAAGTTTGGGTGACTATTTTTGACTTGGATAAGGTTTACATGGTTGTAGATAATAGTGCAGCAGCCCAGCATAGGAGGCATTGGCACAGCCGCCTCTAAAAAAGATCATTTCTTGACATTCCATTACATAATGGCGGAGTGTGTGCTTCTCTTTCTGTTTTACACAGGTTACATTTTTCATATTGATGTTGTCACTGCCAGCTACCTCCCAGATGTACTTATACCTAACCTTAGCCTACTATAACACACCTGCTGGCGCCTAGTAATTAGTCCATTTTGTATGTAGTGGGGTTGACACCCTTTTGTTAGGTCCATATATGTAGTGAGAGAAACAGACTGACCGAGCATGCTGTCAATATGAGAGAGAGAGAGAGAAGAGGAGAGAGAGGAGGAGAAGAGAGAAGAGAGAGAGAGAAGAGAGAGAGAGAGAGAGAGAGAGAGAGAGAGAGAGAGAGAGAGAGAGAGAGAGAGAGAGAGAGAGAGAGAGAGAGAGAGAGAGAGAGAGAGAGAGAGAGAGAGAGAGAGAGAGAGAGAGAGAGAGAGAGAGAGAGAGAGAGAGAGAGAGAGAGAGAGAGAGAGAGAGAGAGAGAGAGAGAGAGAGAGAGAGAGAGAGAGAGAGAGAGAGAGAGAGAGAGAGAGAGAGAGAGAGAGAGAGAGAGAGAGAGAGAGAGAGAGAGAGAGAGAGAGAGAGAGAGAGAGAGAGAGAGAGAGAGAGAGAGAGAGAGAGAGAGAGAGAGAGAGAGAGAGAGAGAGAGAGAGAGAGAGAGAGAGAGAGAGAGAGAGAGAGAGAGAGATCGGACAGCCATACAAGGGGTTGGGAGAAAGAAGCGGATCTTATGAGCCTTCAGGCAAGGGTGGGCGATTTGATTAACATCACCACAAAGAAGGTTTTGCGTGTTAACAGGTCGATGGCTCACTCGGGAGGATGATACTGCAATGGGTTCATCCACTCTTGGACCAAGCACACACACACACACACACACACACACCGCGCGATGGTCAGGTTGATAACGTTCTGGTCTCTCACTCTGTGGGTAGGCGGTTCGAATCCTCGCGCTCCCGGGGATTTTTCACTTGACAAATTCGGGCGGTTACTGTCCCCTTTGAACAAGGGGATGGGGGTGTGTGGTGTGTGAGGTCCCAGCATTGCCCAAAGATCGGTAATAATGAGCTCCAAGCTCGCACTGAGAGGGTGAAACTGTCGATCGCGAGCCAGCTCGCGTGGACAAAGACCATGGGTGAATGACACACACACACACACACCACACACGCACAAACACACACACACGCGCGCGCACACACACACACACGCGCACACGCACACACACACACACACACACACACACACACATCCATCCATCCTTTTTTCCTCTCGCTGTAGATAAGCTTTATTAATTATTCATTCAGTATTAACACCTAACATAGTAAAAAAAGACAGATTTCACACGCTCAGCTTGAACCGACGATGCAGAAATGAATGTGTGTGACTTTTCTAGGCATGGGTAGGGTGAGTGGGGGGAGGGGAGGCTGAGGGATGGGCTGAGTAAGGGGGTTGAGGGATGGGTGCCGGCGGTGAGAGGCGACCTTCTGATGAGTGGCAATAGAGTTACAAGGACAAAGAGTTAGGTAGGAAAGACATGCGAGGGAGCTAGTGAGGGTAAGGGATGGGTCAACGGAGAAGGGCGAGGTAAGAGGGAGCAAGGGAGTGATGGCTGATGTGAGTAGCAATTCCTTCACAAGATGGATTAAACCTCTTGCATGGCCAGTTTGAAGAATGTTATCCCTTTTACCTGCCCTGAGCGGGGTGTGTGGCGGCGAAGTTCTTGGTCAAAAAGAAGAATGGTAAAAAGGATATATGTTCCTGATAAAGTAACATCATTGATAAATCTCTACCAATCCATTTACCATTTTATTTACAGGAACTACCACGTGTAGATCTCATGATTTCTTGTAGCTTCCTTGTTTTCTTATGTTCTTAGGTTCTTATTCCAGTATTTTCAAACCATAACGAGTATAAAATGGGTATAAAAAAGGCTAAAGGAATAAAGGACTCTCTCTCTTGGCTTTGGGTATAAGATAAATTAAGTTAAGTGTAGAGGAGCGACTGACGGGAGATGGACAGGCAGAGTGAGGAGGAGTGAGGTGTTCTGCTGCATCATTAAGTAAGGCGAGGCATTCAGGTGAACAGCGCTAACAGGTGCACACGCCTGTATACAGCTCAAGGGTATGCAGAATAAAGGTATTTGAGATGTCAGGATTACTTGAGTGGTACTGACGAGAGCGTTCAGGTGAAGTAGCTTTGTAAAGAATTATAATAAGATACCGGAGAGAGATGATCACGAACACAAAAAACAACCCTTCGGTCAAAAGACAAGATTTCTATGTAATGCACGGATGGTGGCTCTTGAATAAGCCTCATAGTGATATACATAAAGATATTACAAACTAGGAATGACGAGTACAGGTGATAGCGAGTGGCATTGCGATGAGGCAGAATGAGGGTGAAAGGTAACCCGGATGACAGGTAATGCAGGTGACGTGGGGAGAGGAATGAAAACAAGTGCAGGTTGAAGGATGCAACAGTGACCGGACGGGGTGAAGGTGGAGGGGGCGGGGCGGGGCGGGGCGGGGCGGGGAAGGCAGGAGGTGAGAACAGATGACAGAAGATAGAAGAGGCGGAGTAACATACATATAACTAAAGCAGCGGGGGGAGGTGTTAATTGGCGTTATCCGTACATCACCATCCTGTGTGCAGATGAGAAGGGAGCGAAATTAAAGAAGGCAGGGAGTGGCGTAGCTGTGGAGAACATGTCTTCACTCAAGGCTGAACGGTAGCATTTTCCTGCTCGCTGTTAGGGCTGATAAGGGCGACGGGAAGGGTGAGGACAGGGCGTAGGGAAAGGATATGCAGCACCAGCAGGTATGTCGTCGTGCATCACTGTCTCACTTGCTATTTGCCTCGTCGTCTTATCTACCACATCTTGGGCTGATGATCCTTGAGGCGCACCTATAATTCTGGGCCGCTGAGATCTGATGAGGGAGGCCAGTAGTGCCCTGCGCATGTGTTACTGAAACGACACACACACACACACACACACACAAACACACACACACACTCACACACACACGCAACCACATATAAACACTCTACACATGGTCATCAACATACAAAGTGGGTTATTTAAGGACCATTACCAACGCGTTCCTTTGGCTAATTGTAATGACACAGTTGGGGTCTCGACGATGCAATTGGCAGGTGCTTGGTGGCTATGATGTATGAGGTGTGATCAGATGCAATATAAGACCACCATCGACCTATCAGCCTCTATTATAACGAGTGGAGGTGGTGTGATTCAGGCCTCTCCTCTTATCCCCCTCTTCTTCCTCTCCTTCTCGTCGTCCTCTTCTACTTCCTCCTCCTCCCTCCTGGTCGTCTTCTGCCACATCTTGATAGAGCAATACGCGAGTCACTGTTTGAAATATAGTTGATTACAGACGGATGCTTGTGTAATTAATATCCTCGCACAGAGGCTACGCGCCTATTAAGGGACGTTTATCACTTCTAATCCCTTAGCCAGAAGTTCAAAAGACCATCGTGATGATCGTTTAGCAAGAGGACGTGAGAACACAGACAAATAATTAAAGTAAATGGCTCGGTGGCAGCTCGGGTGTATCTGTCTGGCCCCTGAAGCCTCGAGGTGTGGAAGGCAGGTGAGTTACGGCGGATGTCGGACTGATAGCGAACAAGTCTAATCACCGATGAGGAAGGCTATACCGACGCGATATCTGGGCGGGAATCCTTTGCCTTCTGCTGTAGAGGTCTGAGCTTGCCATGAACTAAAAGGGCCGGCAGAGATAAGGTTGGAGATAAAAGACAGAAACGAATCTGCTGCGCGCAAGATTGGAGCTAATGAAGCCGAGATCCTTAACGCCTTGGGTGAAGCCTTATTTATCCCTGATCGGACACCGGCAGGGAGATAACTATGCGTTCCTCCCTCTACACAACACACTTTATGCGGCACACGTTTTATGGCCATGAATCTGAGACATAAAAGTGGTCAATGCACGTAATATGTTCCTGCGCACGTACGAACACACACACACACACACACACACACCACACACACGTATACATACACGCGCAGATTTCGATATGTCGTTCAAAGTGACTCAATCATTTTCAACATTTATCTCAAAGTACCTAATATGGTTACTTTGACTGATCTGCTGCCTAAAATAATGCAGTGCAATTAAGAAAGCAATCCTCTTATCACTTACTGCCGGGTTCAGTTCAATTCTATGACGACAAGAACTCATAGCTGTCTTCAATATCTTCACCTCACCCTTCCTGACCTCTTATCCCTTGACTGGGTCCACTTCGGGTGTCTCTATGTTCACTTCCCTCCCTCCCTCCCTCACTCCCTCCCTTCCCACCGACCCGCCCTTCACCACTCCTCACT
>JACEEZ010010885.1:77500-102500 GCA_016584305.1 Chionoecetes opilio
ACAAAAAACACTTTGTGACCTGTTACTAAGATAGCTGTTAAACAGTTGGTGAGGCACACCTCTTATCCCTATGTTTTCTAATTTGTCGAGAAGTATCTGGTGATTTAAAGAATCAAAGGCTTTTGATAAATCTATAAATATTCCTGCAACATAATATTTACCTTCTAAGTTTTGGTATACGTCACTGACAAACTGTAAAATTGCTGTTTCTGTAGAGCGGTTTGATCTGAAGCCATGCTGAGAGTCAGATAATAAGCTGTTTCCCTCCAAGTCGTTAATAAGGCGAGTAGAAATTGCCTTTTCAAATATTTTGCTAAAAGCAGGAAGGATTGAGATGGGACGATAGTTTTTGATGTCATTCTTGTTCCCTGATTTATGTAATGGTATTACCTTGGCCTTTTTTAATTGATCTGGAAATGTACCAGTTTTTAAGGAAAGATTAATTATGTGTGTCAATGGACGAGAAATAGAAGAGGCAGTGAGCTTTAAAAGTTTAGGTGAAATGTCGTCACAACCAGCTGCGTCAGACTTAATGGCTGTTAGGTACTTCTCAGTCTCCGTTGCCTCTACTGGAGTCAGATACATAGAGAAGGCTGGAGGAATGCATAAATATTGTCTATGCGAGTAGTTATCTAATGTATTATTGGTTAAGGAATCTCCGAACCGCAAGAAGCTATCATTAAATTTATCTGCAGTGTTATTACATGGGGGTTTTAATTCAATGAAGTTATTTGATGTAGTTGAACTTCTGCCAAGAATTTTATTAATAGACTGCCAGTGTGATTTGGGATTACCTTGAGTTTGCTTTAATTGTTCTTTATGATATTGATTTTTCGCAGCTCTTAAAACAGATGTTAATTTATTTCTATAGATTCGATAGGTTTCTCGAAAAGTGATTGGCCATTTGTGAGCTAATCTCTCTAACCTGTGCTTTTCTTTGATGCTTTTCCTCAAGGCAGGAGTGATGTATGGTGTTTGATGACATTTAGGTTTTACGCGAATTTGCTTCATTGGGAAATGTTTCTGGAAAATATTATTAAAATATTGGAAAAAAATATTATACGGTGCATTAGGACACACAGATTCTATAACAGTTGACCAATCCAGCTGGGCAACTTCATTACTGAAGTCTTCAAGGGCAGCATTAGTTAGGCATCTTTTATGAATAAACCGTGGAGAATTTTTTGTCAAATCTTGAAGCCTGAATTGTGAAACTACAGGAAAATGGTCTGTTGTATCATTGTGTATTATATAATTGTTTGTGTTCATCTCCACCTGTGTCGACCAGATATGGTCAATGAGTGTGGCTGTTGTGTCTGTGACTCGAGTAGGCTTAGTGGTTAAGGGGAATAGAGAGAAAGAGTATATTATATTAATGAAATCACAGACAGAACTGTTGTTAGTATGCTTCAATAAGTCCAGGTTAAAATCCCCTATTATATGAATGCCATGATATTTAATGTTATTTTCTAATGATAATAGTTCAGTTAATTTGTCAAGGAAAATATTTACATTACCACTTGGAGGTCTATATATACACATAACTAAGAATGTCTTCTCCATTACCTTAACGTCAATACTTAAGCATTCTATGGAAGAATTAAGACATGAAAAATCTAAACACATTGAGGACATATAGGCATTAGTGACATATAATGCTACACCTCCTCCACATCTATTACGACAATTAGTGTGAAGGTTATATCCCGGCATCTGGTACACTGAAGCAAGATCAGAATAAAGTCTCGTTTCGGAAAAACCAATAACATCAAACCTCAAACATGAATGCGACAAGACTGAATCAGAAAAAAACTGAATATATGTGTGTGTGTGTGTGTGTGTGTGTGTGTGTGTGTGTGTGTGTGTGTGTGTGTGTGTGTGTGTGTGTGTGTGTGTGTGTGTGTGTGTGTGTGTGTGTGTGTGTGTGGTGTGTGTGTGTGTGTGTGTGTGTGTGTGTGTGTGTGTGCGCGCGCGCTCATGCTCTTTAAAATGATACTTTTGAGGTAATTTCATGGCTATACATCTAACAATTCATCCAACATGAGTGTTTTATATATATATTTTTTTTTTTACGAGGCGCACGCGAACACTTTCAGATACACACGCACGCACGTACACACAAAAAAAACCAATAACAACAATGCTGTGGTATCTTTTCGAAGTCGATATATCATCCACGCAATGCAGTTCCATTATCCACCTTCTTGATTCATGCATAAGAAGTCACACAAACAATACATCCTTCAATTTATCTGAAAGCACTTCGGTTTATCTAACGTCTTCCATCCTGAAGTAACTTTATAAATTTCAATAAAATGCAATCTGAGGTGCGGAGGAGAGGCAAGAAAAACAGGAATCTCCATCAACACCACCAGTCCGGGCGAACATTATGAAGGTGATATGATTGATCTCCACGCCACGGACGACATGGAAGAAGAAGAGGTAGTGGAGGAGGAGGAGGAGGAAGAGGGGCATAATGAGGAGGAAAAGGAGGACTAGGGAAGTCGTGGGAAGAGGAGGAGGAAGAGGAGCATAAAAGAGAAGGAAAAGGAGGACTAAGGAAGAGGAGGAAGAGGAGGAGGAAGAAAAGGAGTAAATGGGGAGGAAAAGGAGACTATAAGAGGAGGCGCTGGAAGAAGAGGAGGAAGAAAAGGAGTATATAGGAAGGAAAAGGAGGAGTATAAGGGGAGTCGTGGGAAGAGGAGGAGGAAGAGGAGTAAATGAGAAGGAAGAGGGGGACACTAAGGGAAAGCGGGGGAAGAGGAAGAGGAGGAGGAAGAAGAGGGGCATTAAAGAGAAGGGAAAGTTAAAGGGGGACTATAAAAGGCGCGGGAAGAGGAGGGGGAAGAGGATTGGGAGGAGTAAAGCCTTTCTAATGGGTGTGTTAAGATGACGAAGACAAAGGAGATACAGTAAAAGTCATGGCTTAAGAAGGATGAGAGGCACAAGGATGGCTGAGCAGAGGAAGAGTTGCCAGCTCGTGAATAGTGATGGCATAGAAAACATGTCATTGATGAAGAAAATTGATGATTGGGAAGATGAAAGAAGAGAGAAGATATATGCACATTTTGGAAAATATGAAAGAAACACTGTAGAATAACATTAACAACGCGAAAGTGGGGTAGAAAGGACACATAAGATAAAGATAGATAGATAGATAAAGAGATAAGAGATAGATTGAGAGACGATGGGTAGGTTAAATGGAAAGGAATGAAAAATACATAGAGACGAAGTAAAGTGGAAAGAAAAGTAAAGAGGAAAACAGGATTGATGAATATAAAATTACATTATCACGCGTAGTTTCCAATACTTCTATCCCACGACACACCCATTAGACCCATTTATTACCCATTCTTATAGCTCCCTCCTGCCCGGCGGTCTTGAGGAGGAATCAGAGGCGCTGGTGTTAGTGACAAAAGATGGGACTACAGCAGAAACTTGCACCAAACAATTGATAAGCTGAGACAGACAGACAACACTGATTGAACTGAAACACAACAAACAGACAATTATGTTTTTTTTTTTTTTTTTCATTTATATTTACAAATGAGCCTATAGCGCCTGTCGGCAGTATGACCTCCACGACTCGGATGATAGGCCCTGGAGATTCACTTGAGGGCTGTGATGGATGGCCCTCGCCTATGGTGTCGCAGACGGGATTTGGTGCTACTATAGCGTGCGGTCTACATCGGGGCCTGCAGTCTACGCTCCCCTAACGTGCGGTCTACAAAGATCCCGCCTGACCTGACCTGACCTGACTACCCCATAGCTTTAATGTGCATTCTAACAAGTCCACACCTGACCTGACCTTACCTGACCTGAGTACCGGGACCCTATTCAACCTTATAAAATAGGAATCAACGAAGTAATGTCTCAGTATCCTCCTAAAATTCAAGCCGAGAACATCAGTCTGACACTCCTCCTTTACAATGTTGTTGAAAGAATTCTACAGAAGTGTCATCTTGACAGAAGAAACAGCGGTTAAGCTTTTACGTGAAAGCAATCTTCTGGACACACCACAAGAAGCAGAGCCTTGTCATCCATGTGGTAATGCTAGACAAGAAAAAAAAAGTGACAGGGGTGGGGAATATCGGCCTGTGCTTAATAAATTACTTACTAAAGTTTTGTTTTTTCTATAATACTCTACTGTATAATAGACAATATCATATAGCAATAGTAAGTTGCAGCCTGAAGTGTAAGAGTGTAGAGTGTAAATAGCGAGTAAGAAATGTAGACCGCACGCTATAGTGTAAAATGTCCCGGTAGACCGCACGCTATAGTGCAAATGTCCCGGTAGACCGCACGCTATAGTGCAAATGTCCCGGTAGACCGCACGCTATAGTAGCACCCGGGATTTTTACAGTGGCGCCTAGGATTAGAGGCTCATGCCCCCCCCCCCCCCCAACGTATCCACCGATATTCTCGCCATCGAAGGTGAGTTAATGGGCAGAATTAGCTACAGATAAGGCAGATAGGTAGATATATACGTACATATATGTATACCAATACTGAAAGGCGCGCACACACACACACATACACACACACACTAACACACACACACACACACACACACACACTAACACACATACACACACACACACACACACACTAACACACATACACACACACTAACACACACACACACTAACACACAACACACCCACACCCACACACACACACACACACTAACACACATACACACACACACACACACACACTAACACACACACACACACACACACACACACACACACTAACACACATACACACATACACACACACACACGCACACACACACACACACCACCCACATTTTCAATCTGAATTCTTGCGACCGATAGATTTTAGATTAATGACGTAAACACAATTAAGTTCGATCGTGTCCGGCAGCCGGGCAGCCTATCTCAGACGTCTTCAAAACATCTTGTTCAATCCGTGCTGCTCGAGACTCGTGGCGCCACCTTTCGAACTCTGGGCGTGGCCTCCTAGCCCTCTCCGCCCCTCAAATCTGTTGTCAAGTGGTCTAATTATGTATCTTTTAGCCACCTTCCTCCCACCACCACGAGCAGCCTCCCTCCTCCCTTTAAGAAGGTACACAGTGGCGATAACTGTCCCGGTGATTCGCCTCCCCCTATACACACAGGATAGATTGGCTAATGAGTTGACCTTCTGTGTGGTTGAGGTGAACGGGTCGCGCCCCCCTTCAGGCGGGACCCAGGTGCTGGTCTGACGACGTCTGAGGCAGGCTCCCTCCCTCTCCCCTCCCACTGCATCTCCGCGCCCACCACTGCTATTAACCTGAACCTTGATATTAATGCCGGGTGGGTTAGCGGGGAGAAACGAAGGGAGGAGGCAATGAGTGGACGATGTGGGCAATTTTTTTTTTTTTAAGAAATAACTTCCTGTGAAGGGAGGAAAGACAGCGGAAGGCAGCGATGCGGAATGTGGTGTTGGTGGGATGAAAGGTATGAGGTGGGAAAAGACAGGGAGATGCGGGGGAAAAGATGAAGACTGGTAATTCAGGATGATTCGTATGAACCAGAGGTTAAAGATAATGAGGGTTTATTTTTCTAACCCCCCCCCCCCCACACACACACTCACACACACACATGCAGAGAAAGAAAAAAATGAGAGAAAAAAGAGAGCGAGCGAGAGAGAAAATGTGAGACAGACAGACAGCTAGATAAGAGTATGCTTGGTCACTGCACATCGGTCTGAAATATTTCCCCACACACAGCAGATCCTTGCCGACTGCATGTCACTCGCCACATTTCAAGTACTCGCTGGACTGCATAAACACTGTGTACTCGCAAGTCACTGCAAGGCTGCCTAAAAGATGTGTATTTCTCCCTAATTGCTGTCATCCCAGTGTGTGTGTGTGTGTGTGTGTGTGTGTGTGTGTGTGTGTGTGTGTGTGTGTGTGTGTGTGTGTGTGTGTGTGTGTGTGTGTGTGTGTGTGTGTGTATGTGTGTGTGTGTTTGTGAGTGTGTGTGTTTAGCGGCTCTGTTCTAATCGGCCTTAGTGTGGCTGAATGCTGAGGACAATCACCTCGAGCATCCCGGAACGCAGGGAACAACAGAGGGACTTGGAGGCTTCAAAGAAAGGTCACTTGACGAGTGCTGGGCAAGGGACGTCTTTATCCTGATAAAGACTCAGCCCGCGGCGTGTGGCGGCGATGTGTCTCAGTCTCACCTGTCCTGTTTTCCTCTCGACTCGGTGGAAAGGCAAACAAGGAAACAATACATTAATTCGTGTCTGGTTTTCTTCCACTCATGAGATGCGACTTATACCCGAGGCTCGTCCCTGACTCCCTTATACGTAAAAGCAGCATTCACGAACTAATTACTATTATTTTTCTTTCTGGCGTGAGTAAATCAGATATTTTTCTTTTCAACACACCGATAGACTCTCTCTCTCTCTCTCTCTCTCTCTCTCTCTCTCTCTCTCTCTCTCTCTCTCTCTCTCTCTCTCTCTCTCTCTCTCTCTCTCTCTCTCTCTCTCTCTCTCTCTCTCTCTCTCTCTCCTCAACAACGATTAACTGACATGATATCAGACTGCCTTGCAAGACTCTGATCACAACTACACGCGCCCACTTTACCAATATGGAAACTCTAACATAGGTGCAAAGTGCATTTAATTGGCAAAGGGCTACTGCTGACCCGCTGGGTGACTTGGCCAGTGAGCGGCTTGGCAGGTACTTGACAGACGGGGATGTCGACCTGACCCATCTAAAAGGGGCCAACTAGGGTGCCAAACAAAAACGGATCTTTACTGACGACTATATTGATATCATTGTATTTACGTATATATGTATGCATGTATATTCGTCTCCTCTGCTATGTGACGTCCATAATTATTTAATCCGTCGTGTACTACCACTGCCGTGTGTCTGTTAACTACTACAAACCATTTAGACTTAACAGAGCTATTACTATACCTCTCCCATTCGTATACCCTCTCCCGCGCACCTCCAGCAGAAGCGCCGGGGGTGGTCCGTGACGCGTGACCTGAAGGCTCGTTAATTATCCACCTAAACGACTAGAGGATGAAAGCGTCAGGATACACACCTCCAAGTACTTGTAGGGAGGTAGGTGCTCAGGTGTAAACACGCGGCAATTAAGTTCCTCCTCTCAGGTACAGTAAACCTCCAGCCCCTCCATTGTGCGTGGGATAATGCTGGTTTCACTTTACCCCATTAGGTACGTGGGGAGGAAGGTGTTAATGGCTTTTTACCTTGTAAGAAGACCTAGGAATGTCGAGGAACAACAGGAACAGGTACGTTCCTGTTCCTGTGAATGGGTGATGCGAAGGTGTGCTGTAAGGAAGTAGGAAGCATGTACAAGATGTGAGAAGTTTTAAGATAGCTGATCCAAATGCCACTGTATAGATCCCAAAGCCATCTATACAATGGCTTTTGCTGATCCTAAAAAACACTCATATTGGTCACGGGGATATAAAGGCCTCGCCCTTCACTGCTAAGACCTGAGAAAGAGCGACATCCCCCAGGTAGCTTAACACCTCATCCTCCTAACCCTTCCCTCCCGCCATCCTTCGCCATCCTGGACGTCGAAGCGGCATAGCTGTGAGAGCATTACATTTTGAATAAAAAGTACTCTAAATAAGTTAAAGCTAATACCATAATGACAAAAAGGAAAATGCCACGTGACATCGACTCTCAACTTGCATGTCTATATATATATGTATGTGAGTGGAGGGGAGGGACAGTCTGCATGTGAGTACACGTGCATGTGCTGAGACACGTAAAAGAAAACACATCCATCCCTCCTCCACGGCTGTAATTACGCCTAGACGCCAAATCGCTTTAGTGTGTCGGTCTACAAACCAAACTATCCACCGTCGTACCCTGGCGCCCTAATAAGTGCACCGGGACAAGACGCCGCATCACACGAGTTGACTCCGCGACAACAGCTCCAGTGTTCTCATTAAATATCTGACTACCCACACACAGCTTCTATGCGCTCATCTATCTCCCGGAGCCCCAAAACTCATCCACCTTTACCGTTACGCCCCCACAGCTCCCAAGGCCGTCACCTGTACAGTCGCTTAGCACATGGGACACGCAGGCGAGGCTATTATGATAATAAGGGACTGATCATTCTCTCTTTCCGCCCAACTTACACGAAAGACACCGGGGGCCTCTTAAAAACTAGCTCTCATGGTCGCACTGCTGAACACACACAAAAAAAACACACTCAAAAGACGCTACTTCCCACGGATCCCATCGACTCTCAGACAAAGCTTGTATGTTTGGGAAGCTTTCATGTTTACTTTTCCGTTTATTAAGGTATCCTGAGAGTGTCGTTGGTGCTGATGACCTCCACGCCATAAAGGTAAGCGGATAAACCTGTTGGGCTGGTCAAGGCTCCACGAAAACCAGGGGCAGCACGCACGGATCACCTTCCCCTTGACAAGCAGGGGAGGCAGCGGGCAAGTCAACACTTTACATGCAGAGGAGCGGGTGTTGTAGGTAGGAAGGTCAGTAAAAGGGAAGGAAGAATGGAGGAGTGAGGCTGGAAGGGAGGAGAAAGAAATCAGGTAAGCGAAAGAAATCTCGAAGCAGATAGGTAGGCAAAAGGAAGGGGAGACAAGCAGTTAAGGAGGCAGGCAAGCAGGTAGGCAAGCAGGTACGCATGCAGTTAGGAAAGAGATGAGAACTATAAACAAACGCACTTTAACACATAAAGAAAGGCTTACAACAAAATTCAATGTGGAGCAATAAACCAGAAAAAAAGAAAGGCTGGCAAGCAAATATGGAGAAAAATGGGATATAAGAGACGGACAGGGAAAGACATGACGGCAAAGAATCAGTTACACGCTAAACAAGGAAGCAGTATGGCAGGTGGGTAGGACAAACAAGAAAAATCTAGCAATGGGTCATGAGTAAAAGGAAGCGTGTCAAGACCGAAGGCATTGTACACAAACTAGGCAAACGTAACAGAAACACGACACACACTACTAAACCCGACGTATACAGAGAATACTAACGCTAACAATAGATATTAAAACAAGTTATCCGGCCTGGTGCAGCATTGATGAGGCCACTTACTCCACAACAGGCGAGAAGTGACACATTACAACGCACAGCAGCGGTCCATGAGATAAATCGAGACGACTCCTCAAACCGCAAACCACCACAGCAAACCACAGCAAAGTCGCCGCCTCCGCTGTGTCGCCCCTCCCTAAGGGCCTCGCCACGCGCCCTGCTCGGCTACCACTGAGGCTATTTAGGGCTTATGGTAGGATGTCTTGTGAGCACCCCAGTGTAAGCAAGGAGTGTCTCTTGTGTATCTCTGTGATGACAGTGATTAATTATATCATCCATATTTGTCAACACTACACCATGTATATAATGACAGTAAACATGATTAACAGTTGAGTTATTATCATCATTACTATTATCATTATTCCTATTCTAATTATTGACATTTTTACCATTTTCAACATCATTATTTCTATCATTGCCATTCTTATCATCATCATTACTATCATAACCATCATTATTATTGCCATTATTATTTATGTTATTATCAATATTCGTATTACTATTATAAACATGATTATTGCTAAAATATAATTATCATTATTATCTTTCTCATTATCATAATCATTACCATAACTATCATAAATAACATTGTTGCTAGATATCTTCACATCCTTGTTGTTATTGTTATTAACATTGTTATTATCATCATTATTGTAATCAGTGTTATTTATCATTGCTATTACTATTATCATTACTATTATTATTATCATTACTGATATTATTGGAAGAATTATCAGCAATATCATTACCACTATTATTATCATCATGAATATAACTATAATCATTACTATCATCCTAACTATAAGTATCATCCACCCCACCACCACCATTACCAATATTACCATCAGGTCAATGACTCCCATTGCACCATAGTGTATACATATCTTGTTAATTAAACTTTCTGCTATTATGCTGTGACTTTTTTTTCTTTACTTTTTTCCTACCTAATTTTGTGACTTGATCCTGTGGCTTTCCTCCCCATCACCAAAAAAGAACAAGGACAAAAACCTCATCGAAACAGGAATATCTGCTTTGCTCACCATTGGCATTAATTAAAACACACACAAGGCCTCTCCCCGGGCAGGCAACAGGAGCGCTAATGCATCCTACAGCCTTTGTATTCGTTATCGAGCCTTAAAACCTTGTCACTTCGCTACGAGATCATAAAACTCACGCTTACCGCATCGTCTAGCTAATTAACACATTCCACAAGATGCGATGCAGATATTTGGACTGATTACTCCAAGTATGGCCGGAAAATAAGCTCAAGACCAACAGGTAGGAAACGTTAATGAGAGGGAGCGAGTACCTGGTGGAATTAGTGAGTGATGAGCCGCTGCAAAGGAAGAGAGTTTGGGCCCAGAGATTTTAGGTCCAGTCTAGCCGGGTCTTCGTGGCTCGGTTAGTCCACTATTGCCCTCCCACGGGAAATTAATAGTTCCTCTCTTCTCTTCTGTTGCAATGAGTCAAGCGTACCTGCACACGCACGGGTAAACACACACACACACACACACACACACACACACACACACACACACACACACACACACACACACACACACACACACACACACACGTCCGTGTGGCTCAGTTGGTTAGGACGCCCGGCATCATTCTGTGGTCCGGCGTTCGATCCCCGACTCATTCCCGGGGATTTTTCCACTGTGAAATTCAGGTGGTACTGTCCCCCTTGAGCAAGGGGATTGGGGGGGGGGGGATGTGAGGTCCCAGCATTGCCCAAAGATCGGTAATAATGAGCTCCAAGGTCGCACTGGGAGAGTTAAAACTGGCGATCGCGAGCCAGCTCGCGTGGACAAGACCATGGGTGAATAAAACACACACACACACACACACACACACACACACACACACACACACACACACACACACACACACACACACACACACACACACACACACACACACACACACACGCACGCACACACACATCACAATAGTTTCATATATGACCATTTCTTGTCCTTAATCTCGCTTGTTTGCTCAGTTCGTAATGAGAGAGAAAGATAATTAAATAGATAGATAGAGAAAAAAAAAAGTTGGGTGTAAGGTCAGGAGAAGGCCAGGTAAACAGACGGCTGTACAACCTAAAAGGGCGAAGAATTTAACCAGGAATTTGTAAACAATATAATAAATTTCTTGTCAACGTCTCTGTGCCATTTCCGTGTCCTTGTGTCTTGTTGTTTTTGGCAGGTCTTCCAAAAATGGGTCGGCCAACACGTGGGTCTGTGTGCACCCACGTCAATTAGCAAAGACGTGGCTAATATATTACCTGGCGTTAAGGGCGGGATGGGTAGGGAAGGGTGGTAGACGAGCAAGGGATTTGGATACGATGGCAGGAGCAGAGATTCGTAAGGATGCAGACAGAAATATGAATGGATAAGGGCGAGGGAAGGGAGGACTGAGACGGATCGGTGAGAGCCGATGTTTCCCGAATTCCACTGGGAATTGTCAGGCGACGGACGGGGAAGGTAGAGTAGAGCGTAAAGAAGGTGTAAATAGTAGGTAGGATTAAGGGATAGGCGAGTAGGGATTAAGATTGAAAATCGAGACTGAACGAGAAAATAAGTAAACATATTTTTGTTGAAAGATCAGGGAAACATGAAGAGATGTGCCATGTAAAACAGCATTACTAGTACCTGCGCACGAATATTCTGGGTATTTACTTTGCTTGCATAGTAACTAATTGTACAGCTTTCTAACACTACCGAAAACATGTTAAAAGATTGAAAACAGATTGAAAAAAATTATAGCATTTTTTTCTGTAAAATGAGTAAAAATAAGGAAAAGAAGAAAAAACTGGGAGAATATGAGGCATGTACATAATACATATAATGAAATCATCAAGTTTTTTGTGAAGTCAAGCAGGCTGCAGGATGACAACCAAATAACTATTATAGACAGTCTCACACCTGGCTCAAGGGCTATAATTATGTGCACGTGAAGGTAAGGATAGCAGAACTTGGGATATATTCAGTATTAAGTATCAGTAGTAATAGTAACAGATAATGGTAGCATGAGTAGAAGTAATAGTAGTATAGTAGTAGTAGTAGTAGTAGTAGTAGTAGTAGTAGTAGTATTATAGTAGTAGTAGTAGTAGTAGTAGTAGTAGTAGTAGTAGTAGTAGTAGTAGTAGTAGTAGTAGTAGTAATATTAGTGTAGTAGTAGTAGTAGTAGTAGTAGTAGTAGTAGTAGTAGTAGTAATATTAGTGTAGTAGTAGTAGTAGTAGTAGTAGTAGTAGTAGTAGTAGTAGTAGTAGTAGTAGTATAGTAGTAATATTAGTGTAGTAGTAGTAGTAGTAGTAGTAGTAGTAGTAGTAGTAGTAGTAGTAGATAGTTAGTAGTAGTAGTAGTAGTAGTAGTAGTAGTAGTAGTAGTAGTAGTAGTAGTGTTAGTAGTATAGTAGTATATGTAGTAGTAGTATATAGTAGTAGTAAGTAGTAGTAGTAGTAGTAGTAGTAGTAGTAGTTAGTATGTAGTGTAGTAGTAGTAGTATAGTAGTAGTAGTAGTAGTAGTAGTAGTGTAGTAATATTAGTGTAGTAGTAGTAGTATAGTAGTAGTAGTAGTAGTAGTAGTAGTAGTAGTAGTAGTAGTAGTAGTAGTAGTTAGTAGTAGTAGTATGTAGTAATATTTAGTGAGTAGTAGTAGTAGTAGTAGTAGTAGTAGTAGTAGTAGTAGTAGTAGTAGTAGTAGTAATATTAGTGTAGTAGTAGTAGTAGTAGTAGTAGTAGTAGTAGTAGTAGTAGTAGTAGTAGTAGTAGTAGTAGTAGTAGTAGAAGGAAGAGAAGGAAGAAGAGGAGGAAACGTGGAGGGTAGGAAAGCGGAGTAGGAGAAGAGGAAGAGAAAGAGGAAGAGGGGAAGGAAGCGTGGAGTAGAGCGAAGAGAAGTATACGGAGGAGGAGGAGGAGGAGGAGGAGGAGGAGGAGGAGGAGGAGGAGGAGGAGGAGGAGGAGGAGACAAGGATGAAGCATGAGACGGAGGATGAGAAGGAGGAGGAGGTGATAGAGGTAATGGAGATAGTGGGGATGAAGGAGGGCATGAGAGAGAAGTATGTGGTGGGACACGTTCAGCAGCCACCGTGGAATGCAGCCTCGCCCTTGTTCAAAAACCAGTCAGGCAGTTACAGCTTTTCGTGCAAGAAGGTAAAAATCACACTCTTGCGTCTAATTAAAAATTCCACGGGGTGTAAATCAAGAAAATATGAGACATGAAGACGAAGAAACATCATTGCAGAGGCGCCAAGATTACTCAACGCTGCCGCAGAATATTTAGGAAAGTGTCAAGAGCAAAATACGTTTAACACTGGTAAGTCAGAAAAATAAGAGAGTAAATGTTTACTTTTTGCGAGCTCAGGACCCTTGATTAACAGGTCACACACAAGCCAAAACGGGAAGCGGTGGACAGTTTTTGTGGTCGCGATGGTGCTGCTGTCATGGTGCGGTGGACAGCGGCGCTATAATGACCCAGCCAGCTCCTTGCACCTCCCTCTGTGATCTGCTGGTAATGGTCTCATCATGACCGCAATTACCAAGGGGTTATGGACAGATTAGGGTCTGGCTATTCGAGAGCTCTCATTCACTTTACTGCGTGTACCCCCTGCGTGCTAACGGGTCCCCGCGGCGGCAGATCCAAAGAAAAACGATAAATCTCTCCCGTATTAAGCGGAAGTATGTTAGGACGGTCACTTCGGAGGCCATAATCGCTTTGCACACACCCTACCAAGGCGTCTTTATCCCTACTAGAGTGTCCATATTAAGCAGAGGTATGTTAGGACGGCCACTACTGAGGCAATAATCGCTTTGCACACACCCTACCAAGGCGTCTTTATCCCTACTAGAGGGTCCATATTAAGCGGGGGTATGTTAGGACGGCCACTACTGAGGCAATAATCGCTTTGCACACGCCATACCGAGGCGTCTGTGTCCCCATAAGAGTGTGAGGGCTGGCGGGTATAGGTGCGGGGGGTGCATGCATAGCATTTGCCGCATAGCAGCAAAAATAATTTTCTTAATCTTGAGATCAGATGGTCATGAGAACATTTATAGTCCTTTTTAGGTGTTCTCGCCAATCTTAAGCCAGTGCATACATTGTCTGATGATGACGCCGAGTAGCTGTAATAATACAGTTGCTATAATGCTATACAGATTGCAGCTGGAAATTGGATGAGGTTTACAGACGGATTTTTTTGGACCACCCATCCTGCAGACATGGCGGGAAACCCTATTCTCTAAATTGTGTTTTACCTTCACAATTTTTTCCACATTCATAGCTGAAGTACTGTTGAGTCACTGATGTATTAGTCCAGTCAAAATACGAAAAAAAAAACCTTTACCCTGAACAAATTCCAAGAAAGCGTTTTATTGTTTTTTTTGGTAGTATTACATGTAGGGAAAAACATACTAAAAGTTTACCAAAATATGGTTACCACAAAGGGTCCAAATGTGACGTCAAAGAATATGGCCGCCAAAGCTATAAAATGTTAAGGGGATCGTTTCCCCTATCGGGCAATTTTTTTTGTTATTGAACCTACAAACGTGAAAGTTGGTATATATACGTAAAATTTAATTCTAAGAACTTTTTGTTCCTGAAAAAAAATAGATTTTCCTCATAGAAAACTAATTACGGATAGAAAACGTGATTTTAGGGGGGGGGTTTCCAAACCCTACTCCTTCTTGAGTTTTTGACGTAGGGCGATGATATGGGCATCATTGGATGCGGAAAGACTTGGGCTACAAATTTAAGTAAGCACTTTTTTTATTTTCCTCCTCTGAAATTAAAACAAAGTGAACATTGCGGAAGGAACGAAATTTGTCGGGAAAAAGGAGGATTTCCTTTCTAATGTGGAGAACAAACAGTCTCTTATCAATCTGATTTCACAACGCATGAAGGACAGAGGTTGCAACGTAATACAATCAGAGGGGGATGCAGATGTGGAGATTGTTAAGGCAGCAGTGTCAATGTCATCCAACAAAAGGACTAGTCTCATTGGCGAAGATACAGATCTATTGGTGTTGTTACTTCATCACGCGTCAACCAGCGATGGCAACAAGCTTTATTTCTACTCGGATAAAGGGAGTCCTGCAACAGTATACGACATTAAGGTTATGAAGAAGTTGCTTGGAAACGATGTCTGCAGCAGTCTTCTGTTCCTGCATGCATTCACGGGATGCGATACCACTTCCGCGGTTTTTGGAATCGGAAAAAAAACTCGCTCTACACAAGGTTTTGAAGGGAGACTCTGTCTTCAATAGCTGTGCTAAGATGTTTACCACACCTAAGAAAAACATAGCTGAGATTGAAGACGCTGGGTGTAAAGCGATGGTGGCATTGTTCGGGGGCAAACCTGGAGACAATCTGTCTGCAATGAGGTATTCTAGTCTCTGCCGAAAAGTTGGTTCAGCCAAAAGCTTTATTACACCTGAACGACTGCCACCGACCTCCTCTGCAACGAAGTATTATGCCCTTCGGAGTTACCTCCAAGTGATGCTTTGGATGGACAATGGTGAGGCCATGGACACTACTGAATGGGGATGGGAATTGCAGAACAACAGTCTAGTTCCAGTGATGATGGATACTTCACCTGCGCCAGAAAAACTTCTGAAAATAATTCACTGCAATTGTTCTCGTGGTTGTAGTACACTTCGGTGCACTTGCAAAACACACGGACTTATCTGTTCACGGGTATGCGGACCATGTCAAGAAGGGCATTGTGACAATATGAGTGAGGAAGCAGTGTCTGATGATGAAAATAGAGACTATTAAACTGACACGGTTATTCAGTGATGAAGTAGGTCTTAAAATGCACTATGTATTCTATAAGTTTTAGAAATGTACATGTATGTCATGACGTCATTGATGACGTCATGACCTCGCCTGTCCGTGTAGTTAGTATAAAACTTTGTATAAAAATTGTTATATCAACATATATAGTATAAAAAATGTAAACTCTTCTGTAACCTACAGCTACAGCTTTGAAATAAGGAAATAGTGGTTATTTTTAGTGCGATGGCTGTCATCGTCTTATGACGTCATAGTTAGGACCTTTGTGGTGATCAATTTTTGGTAAACTTTTAGTATGTTGTTCCCCACATATAATGTATAGGTGTATAGTCCCTCAAATAGTCCCTCAAAGTAAAAAAAATGAAAAAAAAAGATTTTTTTTTTTATTTTTTATTTTTTTATTTTTGAGGGGCTATAATTTTTGATCTAATTAGAAAATCAAAAAAAATCGCCCTTGACGTCCTAGCGGCTTTATTCCTCTTTCGAATGACACCTCTACCGACTCTCTCCGACTGATATTGACGGAGGAGTAGTCTTTGGGGGGACCCCCCTAAAATCACGTTTTCTTTCGCTAACTCGTTTTCTATGCGTCAAATCAAAATTTTCCCAAAGACGACCCCTATTTTTTTTACTTGTTTTATATATGTACCAAGTTTCAAAGATGTAGGTTTAATAATAAAGAAAAAAAAAAAAATTGGGGAGTCGATCCCCTTAACATTTTATAGCTTTGGCGGCCATATTCTTTGACGTCACATTTGGACCCTTTGTGGTAACCATATTTTGGTAAACTTTTAGTATGTTTTTCCCTACATGTAATACTACCAAAAAAAACAATAAAACGCTTTCTTGGAATTTGTTCAGGGTCAAACCGTATTTTGACTGGACTATATTAGTGAATAGTGATTCTAATTGCACAAAACAATTAATAATATTTTACCAACACAGCAATATTTAAAAAACAAAACCATGAAACGACATCTAACATTGTCAAAAATTATTTTTAATACAAAGAGCTAGGAAGTTTTTTCTTACTACCAAGCCTTGTCAATGGAATGTATGATGACCGATTTTCTTCTTCTTCGACTTTACTTTTTTTTAGTGATGTGACCTGATATAAAGGACGCAACATGTCTTCTGGGTGACGCTTCACATTCATCACTCGATCCACACGCCTCCTGGTCATGCGTAGTCTCCTTTCTAATATATAGTTAATTACCGAACTAAATTGGCCCATCCCCCTTTCTTTATTTTCTTACTGTCTTAATTCTGTATAGGGACTGGCAACAAGGCGGGCATTTTGTTACCTCTTTTCTTTCTCCCTTGGCCAGTCCTTTGTGATGTAAAAGAAAGAAAAATTAATGTTGGGCAAAAATGGAATCAAGCGTTCGTCCCCATCGCCACGAAACCGACGTTAATAACATGATAACGTGTACGCACATGATTCAGATAAACAAATGGACGAGGCCGTGTGAGCGCTGTCATTGTTGTGATGAAACCAAATACAAATACGAGTGTATTAATTCAAGCATAATATTTAACCTAACATGAAGGAAGATAATAGCCTACAAGCGCTATAGGTTCTGACGTAAAAAAAAAATCCGATAAAGTAAGTTTTTATATTGAATAGCTTTATCTGGGTCACTTGTTGGCTTGCAGTATCCTAGCATATATATTCAAGGACAAGACAAAATGTTTTAAATTCTATAGCTGATAGCAATGGAGAATTTATTATATTTATTCTTCAGCATCTACACATTGATGGTATTTTGAGGGAGTAAAGTTGATAAAATTCCAAGCTTGAACAACAGGACGGTGCAGACTTTTTCTAATGCAGAAGTTCAAGGCCTTCAGGTTGGGCCGCGCTGTTGTGGAAATTACTTAACAGGTTGAAGGAGTGAAGAACTGCGAGCCACGGGCGGTGTGAGTCCCCCCAGAGGCAGGCAGAGAGAGAGAGAGCGAGAGCGAGAGCGAGAGCGAGAGCGAGAGCGAGAGCGAGAGCGAGAGAGAGAGAGAGAGAAAAAAAAAAGAGATTCTAAGATAACAATTTCTAGAACAAAAGAGCCTAGCGTAGTCGTGTCCTGAGCTCACGTAACTCACCTTCAGCATCCCCCCCCAACACCCACCCATTCCCCCCCACCCTATCCTCATTACACCCCTTCCCTATCCTCCTTAACCCACCCCTTTCTTTGACACGCTCCGACGCATCCCTCCCTGTCCCCTCCCTCTCATCTCCGTTTTCTTTGGTCGGAGTATCAGCGCCGACGAAGAATAGGTCTCAGGTGCTCTACGGACAAAGGGGTGTAAGTGTCGTTTTGTGTGGTAGTCACGCCTGCTATGGAGTACAGGGGAGGTTGATGGGAGGATTAGAGGAATGGTAGAGGTAGGGTAGGGTAGAGGTGGGTAGGGTAGAGAGGAGGGCTCAGTTAAAAGGTAAAGAGAGAAAAGAGGAGAAGGAGAATCAGTGAGAGTTCGAACAAACGCTAGTCAGATGAGGACCCGCATGACAATGGAAGTGTTTTATAATGGGAGCCTAAGGTGTGTGTGTGTGTGTGTGTGTGTGTGTGTGTGTGTGTGTGTGTGTGTGTGTGTGTGTGTGTGTGGTGTGTGTGCGTGTGTGTGTGTGATACATCGTCATGATGAAACCAGATTTTAACAGAATTTCTGATATGCATTAAAGAATTCCTTAGATTATAACAATGTAGCTTTCTTATATTCTTGTTTTTATATGCTCAAGAGAACACAAGACTTGCTTCACACACACACACACACACACACACACACACACACACATACACACACACACACACACATACACACAACACACAACACACACACACACACACACACACACACGCACATACACAGGACAAGGGCAAGGAGTGCTGAGGGCTTCGGAACACCGGGGGACACAAACCCTCATTAACAGGCGTCAGATGGCTCTTAAGGCTTAAATTGCTCGCCGCCTTAATGTCCTCCGTGTGCAACATAACAACTAATTCATCCCAACGCAGAACAAGCCCATTATCAGCCCGTTTAATCCGTCTGGTTGCGAATCAGGCGACGGGAAGAGCCGTAAACGCGCTTCGTACAAAGACTAGCTATTAGCGAGCAATAATGAGCCATCACAGTCATATTTATTGGTTTATAATAACTCCAAACCGCACTGAGGAGCACATTATGAGATGATCGGCTGAAAGGACGGTTTTTCTCTGCTGTCTACTCCTTCCTCTCCCCCCCCCTCCCCCCCGCTAAACCTTACCTTTTGACGGCCTCCTCCCCTTAATCAAACTTAAATCAGAGAGAGAGAGAGAGAGAGAGAGAGAGAGAGAGAGAGAGAGAGAGAGAGAGAGAGAGAGAGAGAGAGAGAGAGAGAGAGAGAGAGAGAGAGAGAGAGAGAGAGAGAGAGAGAGAGAGAGAGAGAGAGAGAGAGAGAGAGAAGGGAACGTTAATTGAAGGTATCACAACAGAGGCAGCAAATGTGCAAGGAATAAGAGACGAAAACTTCCAAAAGTAAAACAAATAATTACCATAAAAAGGAACAATGCAACATACGGGATAATTAAAAGGAGGGGTAGGAAAGTAGACATAAATTATATCTTTGTGAATAAAAAACTAGTAAACGTACTTAACACAAGCAAAGAACCCAAATCATAACAAATGCGACGGAGGATTCGACTGGTATAATGAATGACCTTCACAGAAATACCTTTATATACAGCAATACAAACAAGGGGGTTATCATACTGACAATAAAGCAGCTACCGGCACCTCCTCCCTAAATCTGGATAGGAATAAACTGCATATTATAGGCCAAGCTCACCCGGCCAGGCACATCACGTCCAGGTAATGCATCTCACCCCATCTGTCCTCCCTTCTCTTCCTGCCTACCGCCTGCCAATGACGACGCAATTCGTCTTCTGTCCCAGTAAAGTCCATACGCGCAAACAATCTTGGAGATAAGAATACACCATTTACATACTTCATAGTGCATCTGCCGCAAATTATCTATTATCGTCAGTAAGGAACAAGTTACTAACATTTCACAGAGCTGCTCCTCGCCACTCCCACCAATCGAACGTAATGTGAGGAAGACCGAATAAGGACGAACTCTCCCTACCGTAAGAAAGACTCATGACAATGAAAACCGCCTCCCAGGGTGGGCAGCAGGGAGGAGCAGTGAAGCGAGGAAGCCCTGCTTGTGTCTGGTGGCGAGAAGATATATAGAGGGCGAAAGGAACCCCCACACAGATGCCTTCCCTTCACGCCCTATGCAACACTGAGTAGAAATTAACACCTTGCTTCTGCATTTTAAACAGAATGTTCCATTGTATTCCATGTCGACGGAACCACTACAAGAGAATGCACGCCCTCCCTCCAGTGCGAGGTACGGAGGGCTGTGGGGCAGCAATGGTCTCGGTGTTAAACAGCCGCACTTCCATCGACAGAATACACTCGACCCCTCCAGAGCCTTATGATGCTACAGGCTCGACTTGGCAACAACGTGAGCTTAGAGTCCTTTGAAAAGCCATTAAACTTAAAAAAAAGCTTAAAAGGATTAAATCAACACATGAACTGTCATTTCTGGTGGAATTAGTGGCAAGAGGAAACTCCCACTCAACTGTCAGGCGGTTTTCGAAAGGTACGTATTATAAATTTATATATATATATATATATTATATATATATATATATATATATAATATATATATATTATATATATATATATATATATATATATATATATATATATATATATATAATTTAATGTAGACTATATACGTAGAACCGCTGAATCACACTAGCGCCACCTTGCCATAATGTAACACTAGTGGACGCGTCCTGTCCATGGGAGTCTTGTGATAAATATTGATTACGGACGAGATTTCATATCAAAGTACGTAGGTTATAGGTCGCGGTTTGCCAAAAGTGTCATCAGCGATTTTACCCTTTCAACCTTAAGGTCTTAAACAGCTTAAACAGCACGCACCCGGAGTTGGAAGGATGTTACGTATGATGATTTTTACATAATAGCTTTCCAAGTGTTGTACCTTCGGCCGGCCACCACTGCATCCGTGGACGCATCGCACCCTCATTACAGCGCTGAATAACTAGGAATATTCTAAACGATTACATCATAAAGTGAAACAGAAAAGCGGCATTCTGCACGACGCTACTGACCAGGAGCAAACTCATTCATGCATATTTTTCAAAATAAAACAAGAATTCCCAACTCTATAGTCTGTGCAGACAATCAATCAGTAAGATGTATCACTAAGACTATATTCAATCCGTAATTTTCTTCAATATTTTCTCAAGATAGACATCTGACAGTCGTGCAGGAGCCACGGCCGAGTGATTGCTGAGGAAATCTTGGATACACCTTTTGTACTGCTAAGGAAACACGGCAAATAACGCTCTTAGCTCCAAAATTGTAGGTGATCACATATCATTCTGTCTTTCGCCACCAGGTAAAGAATCCTTTTTTTCATAGAGAAAGAGAGAGAGAGAGGGGGGTGGGGGGAGGGAGAGGCTCTGCTCGATACGTGCGTGCATGTGTGTGTGTGTGTGTGTGTGTGTGTGTGTGTGTGTGTGTGTGTTATCAAACCATAGTCGATGACATAGCCTACTTTGCCCAAGCCTCGTTGTATGTTATACAACTGTTACACACACACACACACACACACACACACACACACGCCCCCCCCAAAAAAACCCTTTTTCATGAAAAGGGGGAGAGGGGGGGGGGGGTGGTGGGAGGGGAACCCGGGGGGTCTTTACGGCTAAAAATTTTTGGGGGTTTGGGTGTTGTGTGGTGGGGGGTGGGTTTTACCCAAACCAACATGCAACCCCCTCTTGGAGTTTCGTGTTTTGACGTAACCAAAACAAAAAAAAAAAAAACAACCAAAAATACCACGAAAAGGGCGTTCTGAAGGTGGTGGTGTTTTTGAGCCCACTACCAAAAAGGAAAGAAAGGAAAAAAAAAAAAGGAAAAATAAAAAATCAAGTTTTTTCCTGGGCTAAAATTTGGTATAAACAACAACTAACACTTTCTTACTTCGTTTTTCGGGAAGTGGGGAATGACTAAATTTTTTTTTATTTACAAACAAAAAAAAAGAAAGGGTGGGAAGGGGAGAAGGTGAGAATAAAAAGAAGGAGGGTGAGAAAAAAAAAATTATGGTTTAAGAGGAAGCGTTTGTTGGACGAAACTATTTTTTTATTTTTTCTTTAATAAGGTGAGAAAGAGGCTTTTAAGGGGGGGGGAAGGGGGGGTTTGGTTTTGGGGGAGGGAAAAAAAGAAAAAATTGGTGAAAGGGAGAAGGAGGAAGAGAAGTGGGAAAAAGGGGGGGTGGAGAAATTAAGAAAATAGGTGATGAAAAGGAGAGGGGAGAAAGGAAGGGAAGAGAGAGGGAAGGGGGGAGAGAGGAAGGGAGGGGAAAAAAAAAGAAAAGAGGGAAAGGAAAAAAGGAGAAAAGGGGAAGGAAGGAAAAAGGGGGCGGGGAGAGGGGAAAAGAAGGGAGAAAAAGAGAAGAGAGGAGGGGAGAGAGAGAGAGAGAGAGAGAGGAGAGAGAGAGAGAGAGAGAGAGGAGAGAGAAGAGAGGAGAGAGAGAGAAAAAGAGAGAGAGAGAGAGAGAGAAAAGAGGAGGAGGAGAGAGAGAGAGAGAGAGGAGAGGAGAGAGAGAGAGGAGAGAGAGGAAGGAGAGGAGATAGGAGAGGAGGAAGGGAAAAAAGAGGAGAAAAGGAGAGAGGAGAGAGAGACGTGGGTTTTGTAGACATACCAGAAAAAACACGGTTGTAAAGAAAGAACGACATAAATAAAAAATAAAAAACGAAACAAAAGCAAAACAGGAAAAAAAGCAAAATAAGATAGAAGGAAAATCAGGAACTAAAACATGGAGATAGAGAATACAAAAACTGAAATATATAGAAAAATGTATCCGAGCACAGAAAAAGCAAACCATCACTTTCTTGCCACTCCCCCGAGCTGTCTACGTAAGCACCAAAAGTAAAAACTGACCTGCGGAGAGCCGGCCCGGGCGTTCTACATTCATCCCTCTGACTGGTCACGATAACAGGATAGTAAAGGTGAACGCCCTGAATTTATAATAATTGCTAATTAGTTGTTAGCAGCGTATAGTAATTGAAAAGAAATGTGTACGATAAGAATCTGACTTTTGCTCTATAATGCACTGAATTTCTCTTGTTTATCTACCATGAAGCTACTTGAAAAGAGAGGCCGGAGCGTGGGTGGTGTTGGGGTGGGTGGAGGTGGGAGTGTGTGGTGGTGGGAGTGGGTGAAGTGGATTGGGTGGATTGAATAGATGGGATTGGGTGGTGGGATTAGGTGGTAGGATTGGGGGGTGGTGAGACTGGGTGGAAGTGGAGTGGGCAGGGGCGTGGCGGATCAGGCTGGGCGAGGCGAGTATGAGTGAGGATCAGGAGAAGCAGGAATTAGTGGACAAAGGTGTGCTTCTTACTGGGGCAAAGTATTTTGGGGAGTGTTTCCCCAAACCCGGGGGTTCCCGGGGAAACCCCGGGGGTTCCGCCGACCATCCCCGGGGGGTTCCCGAAAACCGTAAAAAAATTATGTGCTATTCCCAAAAATGACAGTGATTTTAAATTTTATAATTAATAATTCCTACTCAACAACACGTCACAAACATTTTCCAAACCAAACTACTGTACTGTCAGAGTCAATGTATATATAATGAGAGCAAATAATATGCAAGAATTAAGAAAAATTAGTGTTATTGCCGGGGCGGGATACGCCCTTCCTACCCCGCAAGTTTGGCGACACGGGGTTGGGTAGGAGGTGACGCAACCACGTACGAGATCATACTGCACAGACCCCGCCCCGCCGTTCACACATCTTCCTTCAGTCAGTTTTAGACGCAACAAAATGAAAAAGTTGTTTTAATTAATTCACCAGTTTAAAATTAGTTTGATCGGATTTTAAAAACGAAGCATGTTCAAATATTTTAAAAAAAAAGATGTCAGGGAAGGAGGACAGGGGACGAAGAATCACAAAATACCACGCCAAGTACGAGAAAGGAAAAATGAGTGATGTTAAAAAAAATCGCCTTTACAATGACAGTTATTGGCCATTGGGTTTACATGGACTGGGAAGAAAACTGTCCACTTTCCCTTTTTGGCATTTTTTTGGGGAAAAAACTCGCTAACCACTATGGCCCCCCGCCCAAACTAAAAGCGACACTTTAATACTAATCACAGCCACTTGTCAAATAAAACCTGGGGTTATTTTAAAAAACCCTTGGGTTCACAGCAGAAACAAATAAAAGTTTTTGAAAAGAAGGCAAAAATCATGAAAAGGGCCCCAAAAAGCAAGCTATTTAATGGTGAGCAGTGCCAAGAAAATGAAAAGTCACACATTGCAGAAAGCCTAAAAGCCTCTTGCAAAAAAATTATAGAACAATGCTAGGTGAAGAAGTGAAAGGAAAATTTAAACAAGGTTCCTGTTTTTTTATAAACAATTAGTAGGCGTGTGGATGACCGCCAACAATATTTTTGGTATTTTGTCTGAAAACTTGCAAAATAACAACTTTGCTCTCCAAGTAGAGAGAAATGATATAACTGGTAAAACTAGCTCTGGCATTTGTACATTTGAAAATGAAGGTGAAAAAAATGGAAAATTATTTTTGCTGTAAAAAACTGCCCGAAATACAAAAGGGAAAAGACATTTTTAGCTTTGTTTCTTACCTGGAATCTTGTGGTTTTTCATGGAACCGATGCGTTGGAATCTGCACTGGGTGCTCCCTCAATGATTGGGTCAGAAAGGCTTTGTACACGCGTGAAAGAAAAAACCGAAGTCATAAAAATTCACTGCTTTTTCCACCGAGAATTTTTGGTTTTAAAAAAATTGGGGAGATTTAAAAAAAAAAAAAAAGTCCTTTATATATATGTGAAAATGTCAAATTTTTGAGGAGAGCAGAGGTTTCAGAGGGCGCGCCCTCTGAAGTCTCGAAAATTTTCAAGGTTGGTGAAAACATGCAAAAAAATCACGTGACGCTTCTCCAGCCACAGAGGCTCGGGCTTTCGAGAGGTAAAGTTTGACAAGGGGATTCGAGCTGCGACGGACGCTGCTTTTCTTCAAAGGGGTATAATAAAACCATTTTTTGTGAA
>JACEEZ010010886.1:0-10000 GCA_016584305.1 Chionoecetes opilio
TTTAGGGGCAAACTTTATGGGGTAAAGGGGTTTTGTGGAAAGGTGGCAGTACCGACCTCAGTAGGGGCAGAGTGTAAGGGGACGGTAGGGAGCTGGACAATTTTAGAGGTATACGAACGGGGTATAGACTTGCACTAAGGCAAACGGGTTTTGTAGCAGTGAGGCGATCGGGGGAAGGGGGCAGGGGGGAGTCCCTTTTGGGGAGAGAATGGGAAATCGTGTTTAAAATTCAAAATCGGGTTTAGAAAAATGGATAAAAACAGGGGGGGCCAAAAAGTTTATGAGTGGATAGACAGAGTAGTAAATGGGAAATAAAGCAACGGGGGGGAGGGAAATGTGGTTACGGGTTTACAGATGGAACCCATCTAGGGGGAGGGGATTTTAAAGCAAAAGGGTAAAGCCCAAATTTCAGAGGCAGGGCAGGGAGATGGAACAGAGGATGGGGGGAAGAGTTCTCTTTTTTGGTAAAAGGGGAAACCACACCAAGGGGGTGAGGTTTTTTATGATGGTACGGGGGAGTATTTTAAAATATTTAAAGCAAGGGGACAAATTTGGGGGTTTCAATAGTAAACTTTAAGAGGGGCAAACGAAGGGAACAAGTATTAAAATGTGTAGGGGAAACTAGATGAAACTGTAATCCCTGGTTTTAAAGTGCCCAAGGTATGATGAGGAAAAGAGGGGCTTATAAAAATAGGGGAGGGGAGGTGGGCGTGGATCAGGGGGATAGAGTGGCAGGGGGGAACATAGAGGGGATAAGGGAATTTTCTTTTAGGTTTGAGTAGGGTACAGCCCCCATAGAAAACATCGAAGGGTTAAGTATTTTTAAAAAAGGCTTGGGAAAAAAGAGCAAAGAGTTGGGGCCTCAAAAAGCCCGAGGGACCCAGCCGGAAATTAGGCTTTAACCCGGGTGAAAACCGCTTTTAGCCCCCCTAAAGAAAAGAAGAAGAAGCCCTATTTTTTCGGGAAAGGCGGCCCAAACCCCCCCGTGATGGCCCCTCGTGATTCAACTCAATCAGCTGGTCGGTTTGCCGTCTTGGGCTGAGCGGGGGGCGGAGTACAAAAATATAAATATTTTTTAAAAAAAAAAAGAGTATGAAATACATCTGTTTAACCCCCTTATAAAAAAGCGGGAAAGGGTTCGTTTAACCAACCCCGTATATCTCGTTTTCTGCCTTTTAAGGGGGACTATAGTAATTTACCTGGAGGGGGTGTGAGCATGGCAAAGCCCCGTATGTAATCTTTTTACTCCCATCTCTCTCTCTCCTTTGTCGTACGCGATCTACCCAGCAAAGGCCCGCGGGGGGCACCCGGGGGGGTGGGGGCTCGTGATAAAAAAAATGGGGGGGGCTGCAAGCTTCCACAACATAGGATACACAATGTTTTACCCATCTCAGGTTGAGTTTAGTTTATGTTCAGGATTTCAGGGCTGGTAGTAGTGGTGGTGGTATAAGGGGTGGGGGGGTGGCAGTAAGGGGGTGGCGAGGTGGTGATGGTGAATTCAGTATTTTTTAAATGTCGGACCCCCTTATTTTAGGGTTTTTTTTTAATGTCGCTGGTAAATTTTTATGTTTTTTCAAAAACTCGCTGGATTTTTTCCCTCGTCATAGGGTAATAAAAAAGCGTGATATAACCACAAGTTTTTTTTTTCTCCTCTTTTCTTTAACAAAAAGGGGGATGCACGAACGCAATCCCCCGCTAACAAATATTTCGCACTCGAGTTAACCACATTTGGGTTAATCGCAAGGGTCAGCACCGCCGGAGTGCAATGGTGAGCCTCTCCCTGAGAAAAACCGCCTTCAGGATCGCGGTTCTCCTGTGCCAGATAAGTATTGCACAACATACTCTCCTTGGCCAGTAAGTATGCACACCGTCTACTCTACACGCACTGGGGACGCGACTAAAAGCTGTGCCGGCTGCAGCTCTTTGAGTTCACATGTGGCGCGGCGGCAGCACAGACATGAATCGTACAGCAAATATGAAAGTAACTTACATTTTGGTCTGGTTTTAATGAAAATTCACTTAATTAGTAACGTATTGAAAATAACATATAATTACTTTTTATTATGATATTGTTACGCACAGCCCTCACCCTCACAGACTCACCTTCTTAATTCACCCCCAAAGGCGCCATACGTAACCCACTTACCTCCCTCCTGACGAAGGGCTCGGTAGAATTACCTGACGCGAGTAACGGTGTGCAACACGTAATCAATTACAAGGCAGATAGAGGACATTGACACTCACTGTACAACTCTTCATGTAATACACAGCCTGACGGCCTTCATACAATACACAGCCTGACGGCGTAGAAGAAGGAACAAAGTAATCACCTGGTCACGCTTATCTAGCATGCTTCCCTAACACACCAATACACGAGGCTTCACTAGAGAGGCAACACAAACACACGAGAAAGTCCTGCTTAACGCACACGAGGCACTGACTTAGGCTGACGAAGGCGAGGCGGCGCTCTCCCGACGTGCCGCGCTCCAGACATCCTCACTGGTCTGTCTCTCGCCCTACTCTCCCCTGACACCACTCCTCGGCCGCGCGCTTCCCTTCTCCCTGTCCCCCTTGTCTGGCCCGCCAGCTAACCAGCCAATCCCATGGCTGCAAGCTCGTGCGCGCCCCAATAGGAATCATCCCCGCAAATGACGTTACCCTCCTGTGTGTGTACAGCAACCACCCTCATTCATACAAACTTACAGACACTGCTTCAACCACACAACCACCAAAACAAACATACAGACGGACACACGCCTCACGCCCACGCCTCGACAAACAATACCCAGACACGCACAGCGTAACATTATTCCCCTTCCTCAAAGACATTGACCCGCTGTTTCCTTAAATCCTAAATCCTTTATCCTAAAAAGTACACAAAAGAAAACGCAAAAATATGGCCCAATAGCTGAAACATGCAAAAATTAACACTAACAAAATTCCTCAAAATGAATGGCAGCTCGCCCATCATTTAACACACACAAGACCCAAACATTACCACCCAAAGTCTTACAGCTACAATTAAATCCAAACATCGCCTTCACCTGCCGCCAACACAGCGCTGGAGGTCGCATCAGGTCGCCCTCCCCTCTCGCCCGCGAGACTCACAAGCAGGTGACGCCCTTGCACCCTTCTTCAGGCGCTACAAGCCCCCAGGGGACCCTCCTCATCCCTGGCTTGCCTCAAAGGTGACCACGGCCATGAGTCGCTCTCCATTGGCCCCGTGGTTCTCCAAGGGCGCCACACAAACCCCCCAAGGGACCCTCCTCTTTCCTGGGGGTCGCCTCAGAGGTACCCGCGGCCAAGAGTCACTCTCCATTGGCACGCGATCTGCCCTCTGCTCCAGCTGCTTCATCTCCGCGGCAACAAGGGCGCCACGACTTCCCGACCGACCATGCCCTCCACTGCAAAGCACCGGTGACGGAGACAGGACTCAACAGCAACACGCTGTGGCTGGCTCTGCCTGGTAGAGGGCACGATGCATCCCTCCACCGTCGTCCACCCGCCACACCTTCGGCGGGGGCCACACACTGCTCTTGCCATCCTCCTGTAGACGCAGCAGAGGCAGGTATGGGGACGTCCTCTTCATCCTAGCTCTCCGAGGCCTTCCCTGCTTGTTGCGCGGCTTCCCTCGTTCACCACGCCGGCGGATCTCGGCCGGGGCGGCAGGCCGCCCTTCAGCCGTGGGCGCTTGATCCGCACCTGCCGGAGTGTCAGGCCCCCAGCGCGGCCCTTCCCTTGTTTACCACGCCGGCGGGTCTTCGACCGGGGCGGCAGGCCGCCCTGCAGCCGTGGGCGCTTGATCCGCACCTGCCGGAGTGTCAGGCTCCCAGCGCGGCCCTTCCCACGTTCACCACACCGGCGGGTCTTCGGCCGGGGCGGCAGGCCGCCCTTCAGCCGTGGGCGCTTGATCCGCACCTGCCGGAGTGTCAGGCCCCCAGCGCGGCCCTTCCTGCCTTTTATGCCGTTTGCCAGCGCAGCGAGAGGGGCCCGCCAGGCCCTCCACGCCGCCTTTCCATCACCTCCTGAAGAAGGCAGGGCAGGGAGGCGAAGAGCGGATGATGCGGCCGGCGCGCCTGTGTCCGTCCTCGGGGCAAGGAGCACCCCAGCAAACACAAAGACGGAGGGCTTCCGGAGGCCCTCCGTATGTCTTATCGGCGGCCCGACGGAAGTGTACGACGTAGGGCCGCTGGGAATTTGCTCAGAGGCTCACCGGCGGGCCGCTCCCAGCGGCCCGCGTAGGACATATGACCATTTTGCCGCTGTTATATTAACTGATTGAGGAATATTTATGGTTATACTGTCTAAGTATATTGCAGATATAGTAATGTTTTAAGGGGTGTTGCACAACACATTAGCCTATTAATAGACTAATGGGCTGTTCAACACTTATAAAAACATTACTATATAATGCAATATGCTTAGAAAATTTAACCAGAAATATTCCTGTGTCGTTATCCAGTAATACGATGAAAAGGAGATTGCTAGGATCATAATTGCTACGGACATTGTTTATTTCATAAGTACAAAAACATTTTCGTTATTGAGTTTACATGCTGGTGTACGTGGAACACTGAACGGCGTGAACAGCCATGTAGAAGGATATAGGTTGCGGCGAACAACATAACAACATCCACCCACTCGTGCGTTTTCCAACTAACTGATTATTTTCACTCAAGACACAGCGCCAGGCGCCGTCAAGGAATTCCTAAAAAAACGTGTCGTACTGCAATTATTTATATTATTCAGTCTATTTCGATATAATGAAGGAGCGAAAACATGCTATAACTAAGTTCTCATTATGTTATCGAGTGGTTAAGGGTGACAATTTAGGCCTTTTGTGGGTTTTTAACCCTTTGTAATGGCTATCGTACGTCTGGCAGTTTAGTACATTGATAGCTGGGAAAAGATTTCAAATAATATTCTATTCTAAATCATGATATTATTCATATGTTAACTCCATCATCTACATATTCCTTATTAGGTGTACCGTTGAGTATTGATATGTGTTGATAATATGTCGGAAGTTATTGAAATAAGGGAAAATATGACCTTGTGTTATTCCGTAATAATCTTCGCCGCGGTTAATCAAGTGTTATTTTTATATGATACTAGCTACACACACAGACAAACTGATAACCTTTTTCCATGTAAACTCCTTCCTATGTACGTGTCTCATCTTTATTTCTATGTATCTCTGGGTGTTCCTGATAAAGCTGGAAATATTTGAAATAAACTGATATATGATAATTTCTATAAATTATTATAAAAACTTTTATAACAATTTTTAATAGCTTGAACAGGCCTAATAATAGTGATGGTACCGATATTGAGATACTATGTATATTACTGAGTTAATATATATAATATGAAATTAATATTTCCCACTTACAAATACCTACTAGCTGGCCTCCGGAGGATTGACGTCAAGTTGCCGCTGCTTGTAATACTACATCTACACTACTGATGTAATACTACATCAAGATAATCATATAACTGTTGTTTCAAAATGTTTACACATAGAAATATTCAATTCTTGAAATTCTGTACATTAATTTTCAACATAGTAAATTATCCCGTCTGAAAATACACCAGCGGGCCTCCGGAGGGCTGACGGAGGTAAATTTGCCGCCGGCGGCCGCCGTTCGCCGCTCTACGGCCTACGTCGGCCCGCCGGTGATGGTTAGCTGGGACGCGCTTAGCCGCAACAACCTCCGCTGGGGCGTCACCGGGGAGTAAGGGCACCTCTTCACTGCTCCCTTCTGACGGCGCCGCCTTAATTTCCACGCCCACTTCCTCTGCAGGGGCGTCACCTAGGGACAAAGGCAGCTCTTCCTCGCCAACCCTAAACAACTTCTTCCCCGTTCCGACGCACGCCCCACCCTTCGTCAGGTCCTGCCTCGCGTAAGCCTGTACCTCGTTATTTAAGCCTCTCCTCGGTGTGTCTCATTTTCCTTATATCCTGTTTCATTTCACTTACAATTTCCTTTTGTGTAACCATTTCCTTTCTCATTACTTTCCTCATTCTCTCATTTTCACTCATCATGTCCAGTGGCGTCACCAGGAAAAAAAATTTGGGGGGGCTTTAGCCCCGGGGTGATGATGGGCGAGCGCAGCGAGCCTATCCAGCTGGGGGGTCGGGGGGTAATTTTGAAAATTAATCAGTTCCAGGGTAATTTTGAGGCCCAAAAAAGAGAAGAAAGTGGAATTCAGCTTTAATTACATGACGCATAAATTAATAGAGTTATACCATATTAACTAAATACCATATAAATTTAATAACCCAATGCAGGGATCAGCTTGGTTTGGAAGAGGTAACGGAGGTTCTATAGAATATCTCTATAATAGAATATACTTAGTAATTTCAAGGTTTGTTAGCAAACATATTTCAACATTTAAATGAAACATCAAACCAATTTTTCTGTAAAAGTGTGAAAAATAAGGTTTTGCTCTGGCATGGAAAATTGGATAAATATTCCTTTTTATTGTTTTTGGGTAGCAGGCTACTAGCAGCAATTTTGGGGGGGCTGAGTCCTTGTCTTGGGGGGGCTAAGTCCCCCTTAGCCCCCCCACGGTGACGCCACTGATCATGTCTCTCATCAGTAACGATAATGATGGTTCCCCAGGTATTAGTGTGTTGGTGAGGCGCACTCCATCTACCGGCGAGTCTCAACACTACATTTCCCGGCGCAATACAATTCCTGAAGAGCGTGTATCCCTCGTAAAAGGTCCTGATTTTCTACTGAACGGAGGCCATGCGATGTCTGAGGGCGCGAGAACAAGAGGCAAGGCAAAAACAGGAAGGTAAGGTTGATGTGTTGCCATTGAATGAGTCAGAGCAATGAAAGGTCACGGGAAAATGTCAAAAGAAATAAAAACACTTCCCATTTTGCACTTTTGTTAGCCAGTAAACTGACTGACAAGATTTTTTTTTCTTCGAAATTGACGCAGATTTTTCTTTTCTTTTTTTCATTTCTGCAACTGACCAGGATTTTTCTTTTTACTTTCTCTCTTGTCTGAAGTTGACGGGTATTCTTTTTTCCTTTCTTTTTCTCGACAAGCAAATAACAGGGCTAATGGGCTGGAGTATGCATTTGGAGTCTAGTTTTTAGTCTCTTTTCTGAGCCGTGCACTATCTTACCGGCAAGGCGTTCAAGGCTTAAGATTAGGATTAAGTAAAAATTGAAATAAAATTAATAGCCCTGGAGTAAAAGGTTATAAAATTAAGTATTGGCAACTTTTATGCTTGAATGAGGCGAAAAAATTCAGAAATGTTCAATCTTTTTCGTTTTATTGCCATTTTTATGTCTTTTCATCCAGGGTTCCGTAAACACTTTCACTTAGACTCCGAGCAGTGATTCCAACCTTCACACCTTGGAGGAACCCCTGTAATAATTTTTCATATTCCAAGGAACCCCTATATATATTTTTTTTTTGAAAAGTTCTTGAGCAATAGAATTCATATGAAATCTACAATTACATCACATGTCATGAGAGTTCACACTAATAAGTCAATAATGTTATGACTTATCTTCAGTGTGACACTTGGGCTTGTTTCTCTTTGCGTATCTGTGAAATTCTTGGCCGAATTTTGACAGACACACACAGCAGTTCTTCCTCGACAGACAGAAGAACGATTTCTTAATTTCCTTTAATGACGGTCAGGGATGAGAAAGCTTGTTCACAAAGGTAAGAAGTTGAAAACTGGAGTAAAACATCCAATGCTTTTACCGAGATGACAGGGTACCCTTGCTTTGCTGAAATCCAAACTTGTCACGTGATACTTCATTAAATTTAATTTTCAAGGTCCGATCGCACTGTAGTTCACTCAGTTCTTCCTCTTCTTGCAGACTAAGTAGGTTTTCTGTACTTGGTGAGAACTCAGTGAAGGGGTTTCTCACCCCGTCATACGTATCTGATGACAATTGGAGGGAAAAGTACTTATGAAGTTTTTCTGACAGTGATCCCAAATGAATTGTAATTAATGGAATGACATTTTCATATTCAGTTTGAGTTTGAACTTGGAGTAGGAGTGGAAACATTTCGACGTTTCCTCTTGAAAGGTGCTTTTTCCAAACAGCGAGTTTATTCTTAAATGCAAGAAGTTTGTCTGTGGAAGTCAGAGGCCCGTACCGAGAGTTGAAGGCGGTAGAGGGACGAACAGCGAGGTAGCGACGAACGGCAAACCTTCCATTTGTTACCGAGAGTCGACATCGGAGGTTGGTTGAGATCTCGCGCCTGCGACAATATAGTGGCAACAGTGCTGCTTCAAATTGCGTAGCCAGCCGTACGACTAAAATAGTGTATAATGCGAATTTGCCCTTATACTCATCAAAAACATCAACAGAAACGTTGCGATCGGCTATGAAGTTGGTGAAATATATATTTAATGAAGTTAATTAACAGTAGAGGCGTGTATACGTAAGTTTCTCTACCGCTCATGTGAACATATGCGGTAAGAGAACCGTCCTGGCGGGTTCTGGCAGCGACCTTCATGATGGCGACGGCTCAAGCCACTACCCACCCCTCTATCCTGAACCTCCTTAATTATTATCACTAAAATCACTTATTGCCGCATATGTAATACCTAATAATCTTATACTTATACTTAAATACATATTGGCAAGAAAATTTTTAACATATCTCTTAATCCCTCCAGATTAGGAATGTAATAAAAATTCATCGAAGGTTGCGGCGAAGACACGGGGATAGCCGTGTCTTCAACCTTGACCGCCACCGCGTCCCTGCTCTTCGTTCCAAAATTACAGGGTTTTTTATACGTCTTATGGTAAGCGAAGGTCTGCCGTTCGTCGTTCTACCGCCTACCGTCATGACTCTCGGTACGGGCCAGAATGTTTTCCTTCGCACCCTGCATGCTGGTGTTCAAGTTATTTAAATGCTGATAAATATCTGCTAAATATGCTAGTTTCATTTGCCAGTTTGTAGATTCAAGACATTCACAGAAACTGGATTTATTATTCTCTTTGAAGAAAAGCAGCAGTTCCTGTCGCAGCTCGAATACCCTTGTCAAAACTTTACCTCTCGAAAGCCATCGAGCCTCTGTGTGCTGGAGAAGCGTCACGTGATCTTTTTGCATGTTTTCACGCAACCTTGCAAATATGCGAGACTTCAGAGGGCGCTGCTTTATAAAGTTGACCATGTTCACAGTTATATCAAGGACTTGTTTTAAATCATCCCCAATAGTTTTTGAAACCAAAACTTCTCGGTGGAGAAAGCAGTGAGTTGTTATGACTTCAGGGTTTTTTCTTTCACGCGTGATACAAAGCCTTGTACTGAGCCAATCATTGAGGGAGCACCATCAGTGCAGATTCAAACGCATCGGTTCCATGACAAACCACAAGATTCCAGGTAAGAAGACAAGATGTTGGAAATGTCGTGGCCTTTGTGTAGTTTCTGGCAGTTCTTTACAGCAAAATAGTTTTCCATTATTCCACCTTCATTTTCAAATCGTACAAATGCCAGCAGCTGACCTTTACCAGTTTATATCAGTTGTCTCATCTACTTAGAGAGCAAAGTTGTTATTTTGCAGTATTTCAGACAAAATACCAGAAACATTGTTGGACAGGTCATCACACGCCTACTAATTGTATTATCAGAAACAGGAACCTTGCTTAATTCACTTTTAGCTTCTTCACCAAGCATTGTTCTCAACAATTATTTTGCAAGCAGGCATTATTAGGCTTTCTGCAATAGTGTGACTTCATTTTCCTTGGCAACTAGCTCAGCCACTAAATAGCTGCTTCTTGGGCCTTATCACTGATGGTTACCTTCTTTTCAAACACTTTTCTTTGTTTCTGCTGTGAATCCAATAGTCTTCGAAAATAATCCACGGTTTTTATTTGACAGGTGGCTGTGATTAGTAGTTAAGTGTCGCTTTAACTTGGCTGGGGCCATAGCTGTGTTAGCGAGCTTTTTCCCACAAACAATGCACCAAAGGAAGTGGACAGTTTTCTTCTCCAGTCCATGTAAGCCAATGGCC
>JACEEZ010010886.1:15000-23495 GCA_016584305.1 Chionoecetes opilio
TCCAGAAAAGCAAAAGTGGCAGGTTCCCTCCCGGTGGGTGCAACGTGTGCCCGTGGAGCGCTGCGCGTCTTGCCAAGAGGACTTGAACAAGCTTGTTCCTCAGAAACGAAAGCTACAGAACATCACCGTAACTGTTATGCAGCAAGACACTTGCATGTCAAGAGAACAAACCTTTCCTTACGAGGAGGAAATGGAAATAGAAAATACTTTCCGTGCCGCTAAACGGGCGAAGACAAATGACGCGGAGAAAGGAACACCAAGAAAACAAGAGTGGAGGCCGCCCTCCCCTTGGAAAAAACGGTGATTCCGCCGCCACCGGTAAAAGGGGTTTAAGGAAACCCTGCGGGTCCCAGAAGATCCTTTAGCTGATCCCCGGCCGATCCAAAACACCACAAAGTTGTAACTTGGTGGAGTGTTCATAGCTTTGGTTTAACTGGAATGAAGGATACTCATTTGGCCAGTTTAGGTTAATTTTATTTCATAAAATCTGGAGTATATATACAAATTTCGTTCTCATAAATGGTTGTTTTCCAAAGGGGTTATGCAGAAACTCGCCAAGACATGCGATTTCACCAAGGTACTTCCTGGTGTATATTGCTGATTTTACGTTGTACATAATTGATTATATTGATAAGCTTTATAACAATGCAAACACCTGATAATTACCATAACAATGATTGAAGATTACAATTAGAATAGTCCCGTGCTTTCTCTGATTCTCTGTAGAGAGACCGCACTGGTAGAGCACGGAAAAAATGGAGACTGAAAGGGGTGACTTATTTAGTCGCTACAGTACCCCCCCCTAGTGACGCGGGAGGAGGAACGAGAACGTTGGTTGGGGGAGCGGTGCTGCTGGTGTTTCTGTTGCCGATTGATGTGGAGGGCTGTGGTGACCAGTTGCGGCTTGGCAGTGTTACCGCCATGGCAGTTGGGCCGCCGGCAGTAAAGTCGCGGGCGAGGCAGTGTTGACGCCATGGCAGTGGTGCCGCCGGCAGTGTTGCGGGCGTGGCAAATGTTACCGCCATGGCAGGGTGCCGCCGGCAGTTTAAGTCGCGGGCGAGGCAGTGTTGACGCCATGGCAGTGGTGCCGCCGGCTTGTGTTGCGGGCGTGGCAGTACTGCGCCATGGCTGTGGTGCGCCGGCTTGTGTTGGGGGGCGTGGCAGTGTTGCGCCATGGCTGTTTGGGGCCGCCGGTTGTGTTGCGGGCGTGGCAGTGTTGCGCCATGGCAGTGGTGCCGCCGGCTTGTGTTGCGGGCGTGGCAGTGTTACCGCCATGGCTGTGGTGCCGCCGGCAGTGTTGCGGGCGTGGCAGTGTTACCGCCATGGCAGTTTGGTTTCCGCCGGCAGTAAATCGCGGGCGAGGCAGTGTTGAGCCATGGCAGTGGGCCGCCGGCAGTGTTTCGGGCGTGGCAGTGTTACCGCCATGGCAGGGGTTGGGCGCCGGCTGTGAGTCGCGGGCGTGGCAGTGTTGCGCCAGGCTGTGGTGCCGCCGGCTTGTGTTGGCGGGGCGTGGCAGTGTTGCGCCCTGGCTGTGGTGCCGCCGGCTTGTGTTGCGGGCGTGGCAGTGTTGGGGCCATGGCAGTGGTGCCGCCGGCTTGTGTTGCGGGCGTGGCAGTGTTACCGCCATGGCAGTGGTGCCGCCGGCTTGTGTTGCGGGGCGTTTGGCAGTGTTGCGCCATGGCTGTGGTGCCGCGGCTTGTGTTGCGGCGTGGCAGTGTTGCGCCATGGCTGTTTGGTGCCGCCGGCTTGTGTTGCGGGCGTGGCAGTGTTAACGCCATGGCAGTGGTTGCCGCCGGCAGTAAGTCCCCGGGGAGGCAGTGTTGACGCCATGGCCGAGGTGGGGCGCCGGCTTGTATTGCGGGCGTGGCGTGTGTTTCGCCATGGGTGTGGTGCCGCCGGTTGTGTTTGCGGGCGTGGCAGTGTTGCGCATGGCTGTGGTGGCCGGCGCTTGTGTTGCGGGCGTGGCCAAGTGTTGCGCCCTGGCAGTGGTGCCGCCGGCTTGTGTTGCGGGCGTGGCAGTGTTACCGCCATGGCAGTGTTGAACGCCGGCTGTGAGTCGCGGGCGTGGCGTGTTGAGGTTTGGGGAGAAGTCCGCTGCACTAGTACTCGCCTTTTTCGTTTGATGCCGCGTACGAGCAGGGGGGTCGCACTTTGAGGCTTTGCCCGCCGAAGTGTTGTGGTACCAGCAGAGTCCAGAGCCCTTTTCGAGCGGAAACGTTGCTGGCGGCGTTGAGGTGTGGGTGAGGGTGGACGGTACTGGCGTGCTGAGGTGTGGATGAGCGGTGTTTTTGGTGGTCCTGCATTTGCCTTTTTGAGAGAAGGGACCTCTGTCGAGAGCGGGATACCAGCTGGGTGAGCAAGGCGAGCTGAGTGTTGTCCTGGGTCGAAGCTGAGGACCCCTGAAGAGACAAAGTGTAGGAACTGTTGCTGTTGTGGGTAGGTTTTTCGTCGTCAGGCATGGCGGGAAATTTAGTGAAAGCGCAGGTGTGGACTGGACGGGTGTCCCCCTTGTTCAAGGAACGAAAACACGGTTACGCAAGTAGCACTGGTGATGAGTAATCCACAGGGCGATGAGTAATCCACAGGGGGGTGAGTAATCCCCCAGGGTGGGGAGTAATCCATAGGGCCGGCGAGCGGCGGCCGGTGGAGCGAGTCACTTTAACACTGTGGAGTTGGAGGGTTGAGTAATCCACAGGGGTGGTAATCCATAGGGCGGCGAGCGGCGGCCGTGGAGTGATTCAATAACACCGTGGGGCTGCGCAGAATGCGCGTGAGGTCGTGCTGAGGGCGCAAGGAGGCGTCAGAGGGTTTAAGTGGCTGCGCTGAGTGCACATAGGCCACTGAGGCGTTGAGGAAGCTGGGCCCGCGACTAAACACGCATAAGGCCGCTGAGGACGCGGTTTAGCCGTCTGGAGGAGGGAGCGGCGCGCTAAATGCGCATAGGCCGCAGTGAGGCCTCGGAGGAAGCGGGCCCCCGCTAAATGCGCATAAGGCCGCTGAGGACGCAGGTGAGGCGCCTGGCGGGGTAGTGGCCGCGCTGAATGCGCATAGGCCGTGAGGACGCAGTGAGGCGCCTGGCTGGGTAGTGGCCGCGCTGAATGCGCATAGGCCGCTGGGGGACGCAGTAAGGCGTCTGAGGGCAAAAATGCCCTGAGGAAGGCACAGAAGGTGCCGGGGTGTGGGTGGGAAACCTGACTAGGTGGCGCTACACTAAAGTGTAATTCTCCCTATCCCGCTTAAAAACTAGCAATCACCAGTGAAGCTGGAGGCTAGGAATATACAGGGGAGCAATGGGACGAATGCTTCCGAAGACGCAGGGTCCCACGACTAGGAGAGGTGGCTCTTGTGTCCAGCAAGGCATAGAAATTGCATTTCTATGCCCAGATGGGACAGCACCAGTTTAAGCCACCTAGGAACCATAGCTACACTCCGGGTCACCATTTGTAACTAAGGTGGAGTGTTCATAGCTTTGGTTTAATGGAATGAAGGATACTCATTGGCCAGTTTAGGTTAATTTTATTTCATTTTTGATTTGTAAAGGTTATTGTACAACTAAGCATAAGGACACACACACACAATACAAGTTGTACAGAAATGGGATATGCAAAGGAGCAAAGAAGTACAAAGCGGGCATCAGCCCGCCAGTGAGGAGGGTATCCCGTCAGCTACGGGAGGTCGCGTGGAGACGTGGTGACGGTGAGTCAACCTACGTCAATTGGTCACCCTGCCGGGCGCGACAGGGTGGGGGGTACGTGATGTATCAGCGGGGAGGGGGGCGCTGCTCGCAGCACCCCCAACATCACGTCTTTTGGGGTGTGGCGGACCAAAGAGGGGCCCTGCCTTCACGCCCACTCAGCAGCCCCCCACCTGCAGGTGGGCGGCGGGGGCCGGGCCTCAGGGGGCGGTGGCGGGGCAGGACAGGAGGTAGTGCACCAGTGGGCGACGGGTGTGCATCTCGCAGTGGTCGCACACTTTCCCTCGAAGTCCTCCTGTAGTCCTCTCTGGTGCAGTAGCCCAGACGCACACGCTGCAGTAGTGCGCCATCTGCCCTGGGTTTTGCTGGGTGGCGTCCAGTGGGTGGTAGTCGGTGGCTGCAGCGTACCAGGCCGCCTGCCTCTTCCTGGCCTTTCCCGCTCTCGGTGTGTCTGGTGAGCGCAGTGCGCTGCGGGCCCGTTCGCCTGCGCCTTGAGCTGCTGTAGGCTGGGAGGCACGTGGCATGGTGACGCTGGGGCAATTTTATTTCATAAAATCTGGAGTATATATACAAATTTCAGTTCTCATAAATGGTTGTTTCCAAGGTGTTTTGCAGAAACTCGCCAAGACATGCGAGTTTCACCAAGGATACTCCTGGTGTATATTGCTGGGTTTTACGTTGTACATAATTGATTATATTGATAAGCTGATAACAATGCAAAACCTGATAATTACCATAACAATGATTGAAGATTACAATTAGGGAAAAGTCCCCGTGCTACTCTGATTCTCTGTAGAGAGACCGCCCCTGTAGAGCACGGAAACATGGAGACTGAAAGGGGTGACTTATTTAGTCGCTACAAAGTAAGCCTTAACGCACAGAAGTGGAAGTCGTCCTCGCAGTGGAGGAACAAATATTCCACCGCAAAGATCCAAGGATGAGACAAAACTATAGGTCCCAGAGGGACCCACTGGCCGATACCTGGCAGGGTCCCAACAGTCACACGTCACAGAGAAGAGGGGTGAATAACTCCCCTGCCAATAAAGGACGAGGAACCGGGACCAAAATACGAGGCTCAGACAAACTGCAGGCGCAGAGGACCCGCTCACTGATTCCTGACTAGTGTAAACAGCCTGCCATACACGGGGCTTTGATAGGAATGCTTGAAGAAGATACATACCCTAAGCTAAAGCTAAAGCTAGGAAAAAAAAACCTTCATGATAAACACGATGGCACAACATTTCAAGTATCCGCACTAAACAAACACAACACCGAGAAGGATGAAATGATGAGTACCGCCACAGCCTCGTTGGGGAGCCGGAGCGCCACGAGCAGCCGCGGCAAGTGTCGCACCACGACTCGGAACCCCGAGGAGGGTTGCCCGCCATTTAGGACCATGGCGGACCACCGCACACCCACCTTGTGTGTGTGTGACGACTGGAAGCCCGGGATACGAACGCGCCCTACAAGTACACCAAAGGGGAGTGAAAGGCGGCAAAGAACCCACGCTGGCAGCAAAGGTTACCAGGCCGCGGATACATGGACGAGACGACTCTGAAGGAAGGCATTACTCAGTCCAAGAAAAAAAAGGAGCAGTGCAAATACTGAAGAAAAAAAGAAACGTCTGCATGTATGGCGACAAAGGGCAATGTAAGCGACCGAGGAGGGAAGATGAGAACGGTCATAAAGAGGCAAAATACAAGTTCCTGGCGTATGAGAAGAATGATTGCGAGGACGCGGTTTAGGGGAAAGGCGGCAAGCGTTGGGCGTGTGAAAGACCCTGCCACGGGGGACCAGCTGCCGGGGACACGGACGCCCATCTGGAGACCCGCCCGCCGAGGCTGCGGCAGCACAAACAGAGGCGTGCAGCGGCATCATACCCCAGCTGGAGGGAACAACCCGACGCCCGTTTGACGCCCATCCAGAGGAGAAGACGAAGACACGGTGCCTCACGCCTCGACACGAAGGGGAAAGCGGCGCCGCAAAAGCCCTAAAAGTGAGTCCAGGCGATGCGTGTGAGGGCCTCACGTGCGGCCCGGGCTGGCGGCGACCACCAGGAGGCACGGCTGCCCTAAACAAGGCTCCAACACGAAGGAGGGAGCGCCCTCGACCCTCACAGTGAGTCCTGCCGCCTGAGCAACTGTCTATAACACAAACAACGCGCGACTCAACTGTTGCCAACGCACGACGCACAACAAGGACCAGAAAACAAGCCAGGTCACCAGTCTTTAGCCTCAGCCACGGGACATACTCAGGCAGATGTTATAGGCTTGTGGGAGGGTCAGGTCAGGTCGCCTCTCACTCCACGTCTCTCCAGTGAGGGTATATTCAGAAGCCACAAACTCCCCTCGTAAGGGAGTCTGTGCATACCATGTGTCATTCTCGTCATTCTTACTGAAAACCCTATTTCTTATGGTTATAAAATCTTGGTTATTAAACACGCGGTATAAACTGTTAAACATGCAATCGCAGTAACAGCACTGAACGGGTGTCGCGTTATCGCGAAATGCCGTCTACATAGGAGTGGGGAAGTGCGGCCTAACCAATGACTTGTATAATCGTGTCATTACTTTCGGAGTTTTATGTTCAAAGTTGCGTTTAAGGAGGAGGAGGAGGAGGAGGAGGAGGAGGAGGAGGATTACATAGGATTACATAGGATTACATAGGAATAACAGACACCAGGAGACCTATGGGTCCATGACGAGGGTATCTGCTGAATACTACATACTAACTATCAACTACATGTAAGAAAACAGTTGGAAAATGATACCATGTCCCTAAAAGATAGGAACATGGAAGTTCTCTAGTGCAGAAAGATAGGGTATGAAATATACTAACTACAACTACCACTACCACTAACAACTAATCGATACGGGGGACTAGATACGAAATCGCACTATCAATACCCATTTACTTTACAGTGCGCGTCAAGTCTGTTTTTAAATGTAGTTATTGTGCTGGCTTCGACAACATTTGTGGTAAACTTGTTCCATCGATCAACGACTCTAACATTGAAATAATTTTACGGAGATCGGTGATGCAAACGTTGACCGTTTAGTTTTAAACCATTATTTCTTGCTGTCACTTGAGTTGAAAGCTCGAATAGGTTTCTCTTGATTAATGACATCAAATCCTTTAGGATCTTAAAGGTTTCTATCAAGTCCCCACGGATTCTTCGATCTTTAGGAAAACATATTAAGTTTCCGCAGTCTCTCTTCATAAGATGAATTTCGCAGAGATGGAATTTGTTTGGTTGCTCTTCTTTGCACTGATTCCAATTGGCTTGATCTTTTACGAAACAGGGCGACCAGAATTGAACGGCATATTCCAAGTGCGGCCTAACCAAGGATCGTGTATAATTGTGTCATTACTTTCGGAGTTTTATGTTCAAAGTTGCGTTAATAAAGCCCAACATCATATTTGCCTTTTACTGCAGCTAGGCAATGCGGACTGGTTTTCAGATCATTACTGATGATGACACCTAAATCCTTTCCTGCTGTACTTCAGTTAACGATTTATTTGCATTTGATAGTTATATTGAGGTTATCGTTGCCTATATGCATTACTTTACATTATCGGAATTGAACTTTAATAGCCTTTTGTCACTCCAATCTGATAGTTTGTTGAGATCACTTTTTATGAGTTCGCATTTTTCCCTTAGTATATGCTTTACCGCCTAATTCTAATTTGGGTTGTCATCTGCAAATTTCTATATTTTAGATACAAGTCCGAAAGTCCAGTCGTTAAATATATATCAGAAAAAGCGTGGGGACCAAGACCGAGCCCTGAGGAAACCCCATTAAACATCTAACCCAATCAGATGCCTCCTGAGGAGGAGGAGGAGGAGGAGGAGGAAAAGGAGGAGGAGGAGGAGGAAGAGGAGGAGGAAAGAGGAGGGGGAAAGAGGAGGAGGAGGAGGAGGAGGAGGAGGAGGAAGAAGAGGAGGAGGAGGAGGAAGAGAAGGAGTAAGTCACTTACCATATGATGTATCTTATTATATTTACTTGAAAAACCCTCTCAGCTTTTCCCTTCCTTCCCTTCCCTTCCCTTCCCCTCTAAGTGTCAGCTATGTCACCCACGCCTCCCTTCTCCTTCCCTTTCCATCTCCCCTTCCCCCCCTTTAAAAAAATCCACCTTGCTTCTATTTCTGGATCAGGCTATTCGCTTCCATCATTATACTTAATTTCTGTAGTATCTCTCCTCCCTCCTTTACAGGATTTTCTCGATATAGCTCTTCTATATTACCTTCTTCCTTCTTGTATTTGTCTCTCTCTCTCTCTCTCTCTCTCCCCCCTTCTCTCTTCCTTTTCTCCTTTTCTCCTTACGCTCTCTCTCTCTCTCTCCTCTATCTCTCTCTCTCCTCTCTCTCTCTCTCTCTGGAAACTTCAGTGAACATGAATTTCAGTTTACGATTTAATACACGATTCCTAAACCTAGTTTCTTCTTTCTTTTTTTTTCCTCCTTGCCATTTATCTCCCAATCTTTCCTTCTTTTTAAATGTTCTATATAATAAGTTTCCTTCAGGGTGCACCATAATTGCCGGGATCCCAAAAAAGAGATCAGCGAGTTCATGCATTGGAATTACTTTTTGATATTGGTATTTTTGTGTCTTGTGTTTCATCTTTTCTCTTTACATCTTTTTCTCGTCACATATAATTTATACATACTGAATACATAATACATCTATTATACTTATACAACATATATAATAATTGTGTTTTCTGTGTGTGTGTGGTCCGCTCTAGGTTCCGCACCCCGTGGCGGAATCCCATCATATGGCACAGTTTTGGGGGAAGGGGAG
>JACEEZ010010887.1:0-24302 GCA_016584305.1 Chionoecetes opilio
AAGGGGATATTCTTTAGTCCAAAACACGTCTTCTACTAACCTTCAAACCTCTTGGCAAGCTGTTACTTTGGTCAAAATCACGGGACAAGAATGATTAAATATGAAAATAAAGTTTGCTCCACCGTCGCCATCAGCGCAGTCAAGATCGCCGGCCAACCCTCCCTCACGTACAGCAGCCAGGACTAGGTTAAGGTTGGGTTTAGTTTAGTTTAAAATAAAGCTAAACTAACCAAACCTTAACCTTAATCTAACCTACCCTGGCTGCTGTCCGTGAGAGACGACTGGGAGAGGCACCCATCCCGAGTCTAGACTGTGCTGATGGCGATGGCGGAGCACACCTTATTTATCCTTATTAGATAATTTTTGTCCGTGATTTTTGACCAAAGTAACAGCTACCGTAGATAACAGTATAGTCGCCAGGACAACGTTTCTTTGTTATTTACAGACGTGTGGTGGCGTTAATATTACATTTCTACACCCAAATTATTTCAGGAAATTTAGAAGAGGCTATCTGGAAAGTCTTGTGTCATTTTGTGTCTTCATCGCTTTCATATTAGGGCTATAAATGAACAAATTATAAAATAAAAAGATTGGCGACGTTGTTATACCTATACAGTAAAGTCGCCAGCTAGTATTTTAACCCAAAAAGTTGAGTCGCCACTCTGGGGAATTCAGGGAAATTAGAGGTTAAAGTAAAACAAGTCTCTATATATATAGCTGCGGAAGATGCTTGGATATAAAAAAATTCCTCTGCCAAACGTGAAAAAAATTCTATTCAAGTTTGAAAGATCTGGCAAGTCTTGTGTCCTGTTGCCCGAAAGGTGATGAGCAAACTGTCTGTCGTGCCCCAAAGAAAAACTTGAAGCCAAATGCGCAACAGTTATATTTGCAGTTTACAAAGCATAAAACAAAGCTGGAACAGGGTAGATTATACAGCCATGATATAAACTACTGTGAAACATCTTCAGTGGCACATAAAAATCAGTAGTGATCCTATAATTTGTAATATTTGGCGGCTGGCGACATGACTGCAGGTGGCGATTGACGTTATCTACGGTAGCACCCAAAAGGTTTGAAGGTTAGTAGGAGACGTGTATGACAATAGTTTAGTCCTTTATAAGGTAGTAGCGAGATAAGCCAGGGGCAAAATTTAAAGAATCGGTTTAAGATTTATTTTATCGCCCTTGCCATATCTTGCTTACTACCTTATGAAGGACTAATATTTTGTCTACACGTCTTCTACTAACCTTCAAAACCTCTTGGAAGCTGTTACTTTGGTCAAAATCCAGACAAGAAAAGATCTAATAAGAATAAATAAAGTGGTGCTCCCCTCGCCATTAGCGCAGTCTAGACCGTGGGACGGGCGCCTCTTCCCGTCTTCTCTCACGGACAGCAGCCAGACTAGGTTAGGTTAAGGTTAAGGTTAGTTTAGTTTAGCTTTATTTTAAACTAAACAATTATTACCTAACCCCCTTTAAACCCAACCTAGACTGGCTGCTGGGACGTGAGGAGGTTTGGCCCACGGTCTCAGAATGTGCTGATGGCGATGGTGGGAGCATCACTTTATTTATTCTTTTTAGATCATTCTTGTCCGTGATTTTGACCAAAGTAACAGCTTGCCAAGAGGTTTGAAGGTTAGTAGAAGTCGTGTATGGGCAAAATATTAGTCGGTATTATTTTTACAATAGGACCGGAAATTCCCTACACAATTGGGAGTATGGTTTCTGTTTACCTTATTGGATTTAGAAAACATTCTGTGGTAATTTAGTTTCACCCAACCCAACGATTTTCTGATGCGCCTTATGTTTTTCTGGTGTGTTTTATGTGTTTTGAATGAATTGCTAACCCCGTTTATGTCGGGAATTTTTTTTTTTTTTTTTCAAAATGCAAAAAAAAAAAAAAAAAATTGCGACATAAAGGTTAGCAGATTCATTCAAAACACAAAAAAAACACACCAGAAAAAACATAAGGCGAATCAGAAAATCGTGGTTGGGTGAAAAACTAAAAATTGACCTATTCTGTCAATGAACTTCCGTCGCAAATCATTACTTTTGGAGATAATGACGTTGTTTATAGGGAGGCGAGAGACAAGTGTTTACGTCCGCCTCACTCTTCTTCTCTAGTGACTGCATCGCCTCTGTTTTCCCGTGCCGCGAACCACTTTTTTAATGCAGATTTGGCTTTTTTATGAGATTAAAAAGCGTGGGAATAGGTTAGGTTAGGTGGTGTATACCCATTGCGGTTCGGCGGGGGTCCCAATGCGCGCCTACGGCAATATAAGGTAAATTTTAGGGGGTTATAGTGAGGTTAGCCTTAGTAAACTTTAGGGAAGTTATTAGTGAGGTTAGGTTAAGTAACTTTTAGGGGTTATAGTGAGGTTTAGGTTAGTAACCTTTTAGGGGTTATAGTGAGGTTAGGTTAGTAACTTTTAGGGGTTATAGTGAGTTATCGTAACTTTTTTAGGGTTAGGGGTTATAGTAGGTTAGCTTAGTACTTTTTAGGGGTTATAGGAGGGTAGGTTAGTAACTTTTAGGGGTTATAGGTTTTTTTGGGGAGGTTAGCTTAGTAACTTTTCGGGATTATAGTGAGGTTAGGTTAGTAACCTTTTAGGGTGGTTTATAGTGAGGTTAGTAGTAACTTTTAGGGAGTTATAGGAGGTTAGCTTATAAACTTTTTAGGGGTTATAGTGAGGTTAGCCTTTAGTTAGTAACTTTTAGGGAGGTATTAGTGGGTTAGTTAGTACCTTTAGGGAGTTATAGTGAGGTTAGGTTCAGTAACTTTTAGGGGTTATAGTGAGGTTAGGTTAGAACTTTTAGGGTTATGTGGTTAGGTTAGTAAACTTTTAGGGGGTTATAGTAAGGTTAGGTTAGTAACTTTAGGGGGTTATAGGTTGAGGTTAGGTTAGTAACTTGTAGGGGTTATAGTGGGTTAGGTTAGTAACTTTAGGGGTTATAGGGTTAAGGTTCAATAACTTTTTAGGGTTATAGTGAGGGTTAGGTTATAACTTTTATGGGTTATAGTGACGTTAGGTTAGTCACTTTTAGGGGGGTTATAGTGCGGTTAGGTTAGTAAACTTTTAGGGGTTATAATGAGGTTAGGTTAGTAACATATAGTGAGTGAGGTTAGTAAACTTTTAGGGGTTATAAGGAGGTTAGGTTAGTAAAACATAATAGTGAGGTTAGGTTAGGAAAACTTTTAGGGGTTTATAGTGAGGTTAGGTAGTAACTTTAGGGGTTATAGTGAGGTTAGGTTAGTAACATATAGTGAGGTTAGGTTAGTAATTTTTTGGGGTTAAGTGAGGTGATAGTAACTTATGAATATCTTATGTTTAACATAGTTTAATATGTTAACATAACGCTACAATAAACATATACGTCTAACAATAGTTTGATCCGCCGCGACTTGCCCTATATATATGTGGATCATACGGGCTGGGCCGCATGGGTGGCGACCGGTTAGGTTAGTTTAGGTCAAAAGGTGGGGTTTAGGTTGTTGGTTGTTGTTCTGGTTTTAGGGCGCGAGGATCCCTTATCCTCCTATACACTCCTTCCTAGCTAACAACATCTTATATCTTCCGAAAGTAGTGATTTGCGACGGAAACTACATAGAGAATGTTTCCTAGAATTCCAATAAGGGTAAACAGAAACCACACTCCCAATTGTTGTAGGCAATTTCGGTCATTGTAAAACTGTACTATTAGTCCTTCATAGTGTTAAACGAGATTTGGCAGGGGCGATACAAACATTTTTACCAACGAATCTTAAACCGTAATGATTGCGACGGAAGCTCAGAGGGTAGCCAGAAGAACGGTCCATGGGTCAAAACTTCCATGGTTCAGAAATGTACCATAACGTCCACGTGTCATAATGTCCACAGGGTTAGGTTAGGTTAGTTAAGGTTAGGTTAGGTTTAGTTAGGTTAGGTTAGGTTAGTTAGGTTTAGGTTAGTTAGCTAAGGTTAGGTTAGGTTAGTAAGGTTAGTTAAGGGTAGGTTAGCGTTAGTTAAGGTTAGGTCTAGGTTAGGTTAGTTAAGGTTAGGTTAGTTAGGTTAGGTTAGTTAAGGTTAGGTAGGTTAGGTTAGTTAAGGTTAGGTTAGTTAAGGTTAGGTTAGGTTAAGTTAAGGTTAGGTTAGGTTAAGTTAAGGTTAGGTTAGGTTAGTAAGGGTTAGTTAGGTAGTTAGTTAAGGTTAGGTTTAGGTTCGTCAAGGTTAGGTTAGGTTAGGTTAGTTAGGTTAGCGTTAGTTAGTTAAGGTTGGTTAGGTTTAGTTAAGGTTAGGTTAGTTAAGGGTCTAGGTTAGGTTAGGTATAGTTAAGGTTTAGGCCTAGTTAAGGTTTTAGGTTAGGTTGGTTTAAAAATGGTTTAGGTGTAGGTTAGTTAAGGTTAGGTTAAGTTTGGTAGTTTAGGTTAGTTAAGGTTAGGTTAGTTGAGGTTAGGTAGTAGTTAAGGTTCGGTTTAGGTTAGGTAAGGTTATACTTTGGGTAAGGTTAGTAGGTATTACTTTGTGGTTAAGGTTAGGTTAGGTTAGGTCTACTTAGGGTTAAGGTTTAGGTTAGGAGAATTTGTGGTTAAGGTTTAGTTAGGTTAGGTTAGGTATACTTTGTGGATAAGGTTAGGTTTAGGTAGGTTAACTTTGTGGTTAAGGTTAGGTTAGGTAGGTATACTTTGTGGTTAAGTTAGGTTAGGTATCACTTTGTGTTAAGGTTAGGTTAGGTTAGGTATACTTTGATGGGTTAAGGTTAGGTTAGGTTAGGTATACTTTGTGGTTAAGGGTTAGTTAGGTCTGGTTAGGTAGTTCAAGGTTAGGTTCCCCCATCCATACCCAGGCTACATTTCCCCCATATCCCAGGCTAATTCTCCCCTATCACAAAAGCTACATTTCCCCCCAATAAAAACACAAACAGTATTTTCCTCCATATCCCCAGGCTTCATTTCACCCCATATCCCAGGCGACATTTCCCACCATATCTACAGGCTTACCTTTTCCCCCATATTTACCCACAGATACATTTTTCCCCCATATCCCCAGGCTACATATTCCCCACCATATCCCCACAGCATACATTTCCCCCCCATATTCCAGGATACATTTTCCCCCCATATCCCAAGCTACATTTCCCCCCCGATCCCCAGGTACATTTTCCCCCACATCCCCAGGCTTACATTTCCCACATATCCCCAAAGGCTACATTTCCCCAATATCCCAGGCACATTTCCGCCCATATCCCCAAAAGCTACCATTTCTCCCCTATATCCCAGGCACATTTCCCCCCATATACCAGGCTACATTTCCACCCATATCCCCATAAGCTACATTTCCCCCTATCCCATGCTAACATTTCCTCCCATATCCCACAGCTACATTCCACCATATCCCCACAGGTACATTCCCCCCATCATATCCCCAGGGTTATATTTCCCCCCATATCCTCACAGCTACATTTCCCCCCATATCCCAGGTTACATTTCCCACCATATCCCCACAGCTACATTTCCCCCCATATCCCACAGCTACATTTCCCCACATATCCCCAGGCTACATCTATCACCCAATACCCCCACAGCTACATTTCCCCCCATACCCAGCGTAACATTTCCCATGTACATGAGTTGCGCGACTGACGGGGATCTATGCAGGGAGGTAATAGGCCTCGATCAGTCTCACGGTTGCAAACACGCTGATTGGACACGTAATAAGTTACCAGCGTACCCCATGATTTGCGAAGACACTTATTACCAAAAGGCATGATTCGTTCTCTTCAAGTCACTATTTAGTGTTCATGTCTACAACCATAAGTAAGACAGGGATCACAAGCGACCTTGAAGATCCGGACTTTGTCCACCGCAACGCCAAAATAGGCTACTCCGCTGACGCGAGTCCATCAAACACGTGGGCTTAGCCAATCCGCAGAAGGCTTCTTGACGTGACCCGTGCTTCATTATGGACGCACTACCAAGGTATGAAAAAACTTTCCAAGATCTCAATGTCTCGCCACACGCAATGAGCAGACTGTACGCTTCATCTAGTAAGTCTACAAAAACCTGGGTAGCTTACTTAGTACTTATAAAGATTTAGGATTCGTCCTTAAGGCGCTTATATACGGCCCTTTTCTGCTCAGTGAGCAGCTGCTCAGTGAGCAGATTCACTGAGCTGACTCAACGAAACTATTACACGGTGATCTGTTTGGGTTGAAAGTTAGGTTAGGTTTCATAAACCTCATAAGGTTAGGTTAGGTTTCATTAAACCTTAAGGTTAGGTTAGGTTTCATAAAACCTTTTAGGTAGGTTGTTTCATTACAACCTATAAGGTTAGGTTGGTTTCATTATTACATTTTTATCTTTTTTTTGGGGGGGGGGGTGGGGTTTTGGCGCCAAAAATAAAACTTCCATTACGAACAAGCACCTTTGTAGGCCAAGAAAAAATAGGGAAATATTTTGGAACCATCCTTCCCGGCTTTGACTGAAATGAACTACCGCCACGTATTGTATGCTTATTGTACTCACATCTGTAAAGGTTCCAGCCGTTCGCGCTCAGCCTTGGTTAACCCACACGGCCGCTATGAAATATGAGTGCCTCAAAAAATTCTAAGTCCAGTTAGGTTAGGATAGGTTAGGTTGTATACTTTGTGGTTAAGTTAGGTTAGGTTAGTTAGGTATACTTTGTGGTTTAAGGTAGGTTTAGGTTTAGGTTATACTTTGTTGGCGTTAAGGTTAGGTGTAGTTAGGTTAGGTATTACTTTTGTGGTTAAGGTTAGGTTAGGTTAGGTATACTTGTGGTTAAGGTTATTAGGTATACTTTGTGGTTAAGGTTAGGTTTAGGGGGGTTAGCTATATTGTGTTTTAAGGTTATGTAGGTATACTTTGTGGTTAAGGTTAGGTTAGGTTAGGTATACTTAGTGGTTAGGGTAGGTTAGGTTAGGTATTACTTTGTGGTTAAGGTTTTTGGGTTTAGGGTAGTATACTTTGTGGTTTAAGGTTAGGTTAGGTTAGGTATACTTTGTGGTTAAGGTGAGGTTAGGTTATACTTTGTGGTTAAGGTTAGGTTAGGTAGGTTAAGGTATACTTTGTGGTTAAGGGGTAGGTTAGGTTAGGTATTCAACTTGTGGTTAAGGTTAGGTAGGTTAGGTATACTTTGTGGTTAAGGTTAAGGTGGTATACTTGTGGTTAAGGTTAAGGTTAGGTTAGGTTACTTTGTGGTTTAAGGTTAGTTGAGGTTAGGTATGACTTTGTGGGTAAGGTTAGGTTAGGTTAGTATACTTTGTGGTTTAAGGTTAGGTTAGGTTAGGTTAGTTAGTTAAGGTTAGGTCTCCCCCCATATACCCAGGCTACATTTCCCCCCATATCCCCAGGCTACTTTCTCCCCATATCCCAAAGCTTACATTTCCCCCATAACCAACAGCTACTTTTCCTCATATCCCTAAGGCTTCATTTCCCCCCATTATCCCCAGGCTACATTTCCCCCATATCTCCAGGATACAATTTCCCCCCTACCCCACAGCTACATTTTCCACCAAATATCCCCAGGCTACATTTCCCCACATATCCCCCACCAGCTACTTTCCCCCATTTCCCAGGATACATTCCCTCCATATCCTCAAGCTACCATTCCCCCCCATCCCCAGGCTACATTTCGTCACCACATCCCAGGCTAAAGTTCCCCCATATCCCCACAGCTACATTTCCCCCCATATCCCCAGGCTACATATTCCCCATATCCCCAGGCTACATTTCCCGCCATATACCCCAGGCTACATTTCCCCCCATATACCCACAGCTACATTTCCCCCCATATCCCCAGGTTTACATTCCCCCCATATTACCAAAGCTACATTTCCACATATATCCCAGCGGCTACATTTCCACCCAATATCCCAAGGCTACCTTTTACCACCATATCCCCCTAGCTACATTTCACCCATATCCCCATGCACAATTCCCCCCATATACCCACAGACTACATTTCCCACCATATCACCACAGGTACATTTCCCCCCCATATCCTCAGGATACATTTCCCCCATATCCCCACAGCTAAATTTACCCCAATATCAAGGTTACATTTCCCCCCATCATCCCACCCCCCCCCAAAAGCGACAGTTTCCACCAATCCCCACAGCTTACATTTCCACCCCATATACCCAGGCTACATTTCCCCCATATCCCCACAGGCTACATTTCAACCTATCCCCAGGCTACATTTCCCCCCATAATCCCAGGCTTACATTTCCCCCATATCCCCAGGTACATAAAACCCCCCATATCCCCAGGCTACATTTCCCCCCATATCCCCAACAGATAATTTTCCACCATATTCCCAGGCTACATTTACCCCCCATATCCCAGGCTAACATTTCCCTCTATATCCCCAGGCTAACATTTCCCACCATATCCCCAGGCTACATTTCCCCCCATTATCCCAGGCACATTTCACCCCATATCCACACGCTACATTTCCCCCATTATCCCCCAGGCTACATTTCCCCCCATATACCCAAAGCTACCATTTCCACCTATATCCCCAGGCTACATTTCCCCCCATATCCCAAGGCTACAGTTCCCCATATCCCCATAGCTACATTTCCCCCATATCCCCATGATACATTTCCTCCCATATTCCCCACAGCTCCATTTCCCACTATACCCCCACAGGTACATTTCCCCCCCATATCCCCAGGGTACATTTCCCCCCATCTCCCACAAGCTAAATTTCCACCCATTATCCCCAGGAGTTACATTTACCCCCATATCCCACAGCTACATTTCACCCAATTTCCCCACCAGCTACACATGTCCCCCCCATATCCCCAGGTACATTTCTCCCCATATCCCCACAGCTACATTCCCCCCACATCCCCAGGGTACATTTCCCCACATATCCCCACAGCTACATTTCCCCCCATATCCCCACAGCTACATTTCCACCCATTTAGCCCCAGGTACATTACCCCCATTATCCCCACAGTACATTTTTCCCCCCATATTCAGGCTAACATTTTTCCCCCCATATCCCAGATTACATTTCCCCCAATATCCCAAGGCTACATTTCCCCAATCCCAGGCTCCATTTCCCCCCATATCCCAAGGCTACATTTCCCCACCATATCCCCACAGCTACATTTCCCCCATATCCCACACAAAATACCTTTCCCCCCATATTTTAGGGTTACATTTCCCCCCCATATACCCAGGCTACATTTATCCCCATATTCCCAGGCAATTTCCCACCATATCAGGCTACATTTCCCCCATAACCAACTGCTAATTTTCCCCCCATATCCACAGGCTATCATTTCCCACCATATCCCACAGCTACATTTCCCCCCATATCATCAATCAATCAGTGGGGGGATACGCCGGGGGGCGCGTCGCTCGGCCAACCTACGACGGCCAATCCCGGGGGTCCACCACGAGCGAGTTCCCATGCAGGCTCCTTTCCCATACAAGAACTCTCGACAAGAAAACATCAACTTGCCCCAGCCACGAGCCTTGGTGGCGCCCATGAACTTCTCCACGCCGGATTGTCTCTCTAAAGATACAACCCGATGGGTAGGATCGGTTTTCAGGGTAGCGTGCCACTGCCCCATACATATAGCCGCAAGTTGGCGCTGACGGACTATGCAGGTAATAGGCCTCGATTCAGTCTCACGGTGCAAATCGCTGACTTGACACGTATATCCCAGCGGGATACAGCATGATTCTGCGAAGACACTATTACCAAAGGCATTGATTCGTCCTCTTCAAGCAATATTTAGTGTTCATGTCTCACAACCATAAAGTAAGAACAGGGAATCACAAGCGACTTGAAGATCCGGATCTTTGTCCAACGACAAACGCCAAATAGCTTACTCCCGCTGAGCGAGTCCATAACACGTGGCTATGCAATCCGCAGTATAAGGCTTATTGGACGTGACCGGCGTATTCTGGATGTCCCTACCAAGGTATGTTAAAACGTTCCAAGATATTCCCCCCCCCAATGTCCTCGGCCACACGCATGAGCAGGACGTAATGCTCATCTAGAAGTCTCCAAACACCTGGGCCCATACTTAGAAAGAATTAGATTCGTCTTATTTAAAGGCGCTATTACAACGGGACACTTTCTGCTCAGTGAGCAGCTGCCCTCACTGAGCAGATTTTCACTGAGCTGCTCAACGAGAAGTATTACACGGTGATCATGTTTGTGAGTTAAAGTTTAGGTTAGTTAATGACAACCTATAAGGTTAGGTTAGGTTTCATGTAAAACTTTAAGGTTAGGTTAGGTTTCATTTAAAAAACCATTAAAGGTTAGGTTAGGTTCATTAAACCTTAAGGTTAGGTTAAGTTTCATTAAAAACACTGATAAGGTAGGTTAGGTTCATTATTACATTTTTTTTTGGGGGGGGGGGGGGGGGGGGGAGTTGCGCAAAATAAAAACTCCCATTAGAACAAGCACCTATTGTAGGCCAAGAAAAAATAGGGAAAAATATCTTTGAACTCATCCTTCCGGCTTTGGACTGAAATGAACTACAGAACACTGTATTGTATGCTTATTGTACTTCACATCTGTAAAGGTTCCAGCGTGCGCTCAGCTTGGTTAAACCCACACGGCCGCTATGAAATAGAGGTGCCTCAAAAAATTCTAAGTCAGTTAGGGTTAGGTTAGGTTACGTTAGGTATACCTTTGTGGTTAAGGTTAGTTAGGTTAGGTTAGGAATTAACTTGGTGGTAAGGTTAGGTTAGGTTAGGTATACTTTGTGGTAGTTAGCGTTCGGTTAGGTATACTTTGTGTTAAGGTTAGGTTAGGTTAGGTATACTTTGTGGTTAAGGTTAGAGTTAGGTTAGGTTAGGTTACTTTGTGGTTAAGGTTAGGTATTAGGTTAGGTATACCTTGTGGTTAAGGTTAGAGTATACTTTGTGGTTAAGTTTAGGGTTAGGTTAGTTTAGGTATACTTTATGGTTAGGTTAGGTTAGGTATACTTTGTGGTTAAGGTTAGGCTTAGTTTAGGGTATTACTTTGTGGTTAAAGGTTAGGGTTAGGTGGTCTAACTTTGTGGTAAGGTTAGGTAGTTATACTTTGTGGTAAGGTTAGGTTAGGTTAGCGTAATACTTTGTGGTTAAGCGTTAGGTTAGTTAGGTTAGTATACTTGTGGTTAAGGTTAGGTTAGGTATACTTTGTGGTTAAGGTTGGTTAGGTTAGGTATACTTTGTGGTTAAGGTTAGGTTAGGTATACTTTGTGGTTAAGGTTAGGTAGGTTAGGTATACTTGGTGGTAAGGATTAGGGTAGGTTAGCGCTATACTTTATGCGTTAAGGTTCAGGTTAGGTAGGTTAGGTATACTTTGTGGTTAAGGTGAGGTAGGTTAGATTTTTACTTATAGTGACTTTGATGATTTTTTGGAGCCAATAAATCACTTTATATTTGCTTCCCTAACCCAAAAACCCCGTATTTCCGGAAGTTCTCCAGGGTCAATACTTATAAAGATTAGGATTCGTCTTAGACTCGCTCGAGTATTAAATTTGCGGCCCGGCCGTCCTAAATCCATTTCGAGCGCATCCTAAAGCGCAAGGACTCGCTTCCTAATTTCGAGGTGTTTTGGCTATGGGACGGGTGTGAGGGTGTCCTAGCGAGCAGGGCGGCGGCTAAGACTCGTCCTAAGGGGACGTAACAGGAGTGCTCCAACCCACCCTGGAACTTTTCGTGATAGGATAGATGTCCTGGACGAAACTGTGATACAAAAAATAATCAAGCGATACCGCTTGGACCGAGAAGGGATTATATATGTGACAGACTAGTGGAGATGTAATATAAGCAACACTAAAAAAATACGGCAATCAGTGCATGACAAGTCACGAGTGTGTCTACATTCACTCTTTGAGGTAGTCATGTCTCCTCCTGCCTTGATATCACGTATCGTGATAAGATTGAAGTGCATCCTCCACCAAACTGTTGATGAAGAATGGTATCTGTGAGAATAAAAGCGATTAGAGTAGGCTCACTATAAATAAAAATTTAAAAATTGAATAAGTCGTGATTTATTAAGCCATGGAAACAATATACCATATAACTCTATTTCTATTCCCCACTGCCGTAGTCTTGATAATGTTCTTATTGTTCTTGATATCATCTGTTAATATACACAAACCCCACCTTCTAACCTAACTGAACAGTTTTGGTTGAAGAAAACTAGATTCTAGGTAGTAGGCCTAGATGTATCAGCATCTATTATTCAATGCGCCAATGGGCAAGAATTGGTTTAAAAGGACCCAGAATGAAGAAATCTAACACTATGAAACAGGTTTAGAATTGTAAGGCTCGAGGATGAACCTAAACCAAACGGTAAATAATTCCGCAGAGTTGGCGTGTGTGTTGGGGTGGGCCACACCCGGACAATCGCGCACCATATCAAAATTTGTTTTTTTTAACTAAAAAAAAAAAAAAAAAAAATTTTTTTTTAACGCAACATTAACCTAATCCAAATTACCTAAGATTAACATTAACCTAAACCAAACCTTAACATAACCTAATCTAACCTAACCTTAACTCAGCAATTTTGGTAATAATGGACGATGACTTTGCTGGTAGTTTTCAGTACACCGAAATATTTTTTCATGTCTTCAATAGGTGCATTTTCTAAGGAGATAGTTTTATTTTGGCCGCAAGCCCAAAGTTAAAAAAAAAAAAATCATCACCAAATTTTAGGTACCGTTTCCATTAAAACACGTATCTCCATCGAAAAAAGCCACTTAAAACTTGGCCGGGAGGAACTTGATTCAGGGCTAAGGTTTAATGAAACCTAACCTAACCTTTTAGGTTTTAATAAACCCAAACTAACATGGAAAATCTTAAAAAACAAGGTCTTCTTCCGCGCTAAGCTGACACAAATGTTGGCTCTACGTATTATACTTACGTCTTTAAGACATCTGTTTATATTTTAATAGTGCCGATCCTACTTTGTCTACATGGTCGATATTTAAATTTCAGCCGATCCCATAAGTTATATTATTTATGTTTGGTTGCGGGGTCCCAGAAGATGCTCGTAGCCGAACGCCGTGTGACGACGCGCATATTTTTTGACACCACCTACGGGAATCTTTTGGTAGCAAAATACCAAAACGATGCCGAGAAAAAGTGTCTGTGTGACACGGCCCTTTAGGTTAGGTTAGGGCAGGTCAGGTTCCCCCCTAGGTTAGGTTAAGGTTAGGTGTACATTAGGTTAAGGTTATAGGTGAGTGCACAGCACCAGGGGCTCGAAAGAGGCAGGTGTTAGGTTAGGTCTGTAGAGTTTGTCATCTTAAGAATAGAGGCTCAATTCTCCTATTTCTTCTTATGGCCGACAAGCTTGGGACAGGTGGAAACCTTGGTTTTGGTGGGGGAGCACACACATAAGGGAAAGATGGCCCCCCCAAAAAAAAATCCTTAAACTAGGAAAATTTTTCCTAGTTCATGGAACTTTATCGTGGGAAAAAAATATTTCCCTTATATGTGTGCTCCCCCACAAAAGCGAAGCACACTCATAAGGAAAAATATGACTCCCCACAAAAAAATCCCTAAACTAGTGAAAAATTCCCTAGTAAACATAGACTAATCGGGGTAATATTGTCCCGATAAAGTCAGAACTAGGGAATATCCCTTAGTTTAGGGATTTTGTTGGGCGGGGCCATATTTCCTATGGGTGTGCTCCCCCACCAAAAAAACTCCGGGTTCCCACCATGTCCCAAGCTTGTTGGCTATAAGAAGAATGATAGAGGGTGGAGCTTTCGATTTCTTAAAGATTTACCCCTAACATTAACCAAAAAGTATATCTAAACCTAACATTATAGGATTTCATTAAAAAAACTATTAAGACTCTGACAAATCTTTCCCGGCCAAGGTTTTAGTTGCTTTTTCTGATTGGAGATATGTGGTTTTAATGGAAATTGGTACAATATATTCGAGTCGATATTTTTTTTTGTTTTTAAAACTGGGCTTGCGTCAAAATAAAATTTTAAAACTATCTCCGGTAATAATGGGCGAGAGTTTCGCGGTCGTTTACAGAGGACACCGACATTTTTTCTTGGCCTACAATTAGTGCTTCGACTCGTAAATGGAGATCGTTTTATTCTGCACGCAAAAAAAAAAAAAAAAAAAAAAAAAAAAAATGAAACAAAAAAATTAAACTAACTAAACCTTATAGGTTTTAATGAAACCTAACCTACTGTAAGGGTTTTAGAGGAAATCTAACACTAACCATATAGGTTTTGAATGAAACATAACTAACTTAACCACAAAGTATACATTTTTTTATCTTTTTTTTAAGGGTTTGCGCAAAATAAAACTCATTAGAACACAGAACGGTAAAAAACTTTGGAAGAAAGTCCTCAACCCTATCTTTTTTTTTTTAGCCAACCATAGCCAACAAGCATGGGGAAACTGGCGGGAATACGGGGTTTTTGGCGTGGGGGAAGCAAAATATAAGTGATTATGGCTCCCAAAAAAATCATCAAACGTCAACTATATGTAAAAATCTAACCCTAACCAACCTAACCACAAAGTCTACCTAACCGATCCGTAACTTAACCACAAAGTATACCCTAAAACCTAACCTAACCTAACCACAAAGTATACCTAAACCTAACCTAACCTTTAACCACAAAGTATAACTAACCTAACCTAACCTAAACCACAAAAGTATACCTAACCGAAACCTAAACTTAAACCTTAACCACAAAAGTTATCCTAACCTAACCTTAACCCACAAAAGTATACATAACCTAACCTAACTTAACACCCCTCAAAAGTAGAACCTAACTAACCTTAACCACCAAGAGTATTCCTATACTAACATAAACCTAACTGGGATTAGAATTGTTTGAGGCACCTCATATGTCATAGCGGCCGTTGTGGGTTAACCAAGGGGGGGGGTTGGGGCTGAGCGCACGCTGGAACCTTTACAGAGTGAAGTACAATAAGCATACAATTACAGTGCGGTAGTTAATTTCAGTCAAAGCCGGAAGAGGAGCTCCAAAGTATTTCCCAAGCACCATTGTAGGCAGAAAAAAATAGTCGGTGTCTCTGAAAACGACCAGCGAAACTCCGTCCATTATAACCCTATCTCCATAGCAAAGAACCTATTGTAGGCCAGAAAAAATAGTCGGTGTCTTGAAAAACGACCGCGAAGTCCTCGTTCATTATAACCGGCAGTCCTTGAGTATCTCTTCGCCCTTCCCCCCTCTCGATCATCTCGGCATGGAAAATTCCCCTCGCAGATATAGGACATTTTTCCTTGCTTGAAAAAGCTGGCCAAGGATAAAAAGTCTCTCCAGTCGCCCTTTGAAAACAATTATCTTTCCTCATGATAGAGCGAAGACCATGTAAATGTTTGTGTCTTTTGAACAGTTGCAAACAGTTGCAATCTGGTACAATTATCCTTAAGATGAATTCATTCGTTGTAGTCTTCAGTAATTATCATAGAAATAATTAATCTTCTGTTTTTTTGATTTTTTTATACCTTTCTGATGACTTAGTAGTGATATTTCATGAAATCCAAATTGGACTCTTGTAAATGTACGCTCAGCGCTTCGTCTAAGCCGCCGTATTAGGACGCGTCTTAAGGCGCTATTAAACGGGCATTTTCGCTCACTGAGAGATTTCACTGAGCTGCTCAAAGACTACACGGTGATTGTTTTTTTGTGAGCAAAATGCATACAGGGCCCGAGTGCGGTTATGATACAAAATTTTCATAGTGCTTCCTATAACGTGTTTGTTGTAATGGAGATAGCTTTTTTTGCGCAAAAAAAAAAAAAAAAAAAAGTATACTTTGTGGTTAAAGTTAGGTTAGGTTTAATTAAAACCTTTAAGGGTTTGGTAGGTTTTAAATTTAAAAACCCTTTTAAAATTAGGTTAGGTTTAATTAAAACCTATAAAGTTAGGTTAGTTAATAAAACCTATAAGTTAGGTTAGTTTTCATTAAAACCTTTTGGTTAGGTTAAGTTTCATTAAAAACCCATAAGGTTGGTAGGTTTCATTAAAACCTATAAGGTTAGGTGTTCATTATTATTATATTTTTTTTTTTTTTTTTGGGGGGGGTGCGCAAAATAAAACTATCTCCATTAGAACAGCACCTATTTAGGCCAAGAAAAAATAGTTGGTTCTCTGAAAACGCCGCAAAACTCTCGTCCATTATACCAAATTGTTTCGTAGCATATAACCAAGTGTTTCGTCACTCAGCGCAGAGTTTAAATTGACTCTAGAGTTTCGAAATGCACCGGTATGTCGGAAATACTCAAAATCAGTACGAAACTTATACTTTCAATTCAATATACCTAATTAAGAAAGATTTTTTGATTTTGGCCAAAGGTTTTTGTTAAATTTTAAAATTCCTGTAATCCCCGTGAGTATTTAGGACCACTGTGGCCCGCCCGTACCCGTGGGCCGCGGCGGTAGGGGCGCGCCTAATAGTGACGAGAATCGCGTTCGCTCTTTAGGTCAGACCACACACTCGGGTGCTAACACTGCCTCTTCCTCTTTTCGCTTTACCATTACACCACACCTTTACTACAACCGTACGGCCCCTCGCAACACCTGCGCCTGTGTACACCGTAAATAAATGACTTGGAAGGTCGGGCTTCTTAGTATTGGGGTATGTTTTTTTTTTTAATGTTTTCTTTAACAAAAAAAGGGCTTTATGTTCCCTTTGTAGGATGTGCCTAATAATCATTAGTAAGTTTTTCCATTCGTCTGTCCAGTCAAGTCATGTAGAGTCTTCTTGAGAGTTTTAGAAGAAAATGATCTTGCAATGAATAATAATTTTTCCCCCTAATTTTTGGTCCTTTATCAGAAAAAGTTTTTGCTCACTGAAAGACGAGCAAAAATAGTTCGAAAATATTCCCCGTTTTCTCAAACCCAAAAACTTTTGGGTTTAGCAAAAAACCTCAAACGCTCGGGAAATCTGTCCTGACAAATAGTGCCCCTGTAATAGCCGCTTTTAAATTTTTCGAACCCCTTAGGACGCGGGGTTTGGAGAATCCTAGGACATCCTAAATCTCTATAAGTAGGGCCCAAGGGATTTAACATAAAAAAAATAATAAAAAAAAAAAAAAATAATAATTTGTCCGGACTCTCTGAATTCCCCGGACCTGGGATTTTGTCCGGAAATCGATACCCGGGAAAAGGGAGGCCCGGGAAACGGGTTTGTGGTGTGTATTATTATATATATATATTATTTATATATAATATATATATTTATATATATAATATATAATTATTATTAAAAAGAACATAAAAAAAATAAGGAACACAAAGGCCGTGAGACCTAAGAGGTATTTCCTTTTATTTAAACTCTACCTATACCCCCTCTCTTCCCATCCATAAATTTATCCGACTCCTTTTAAATGACCCCAATGACTCCGCTTGACCCCTGACGGCTAAAGTTTCCAAAAATTTCCACCCTATTTTTTTGTGAACCTTTTTCCCCCAAATTTTTCCTTTTTAAGTCTTGCTTTTCCGTAATCCGTACTTCTTTTTTCTCCCGGGTTTAAATACCTAAGAGTTTTTTGACCCCGCCTTTAATTGTACCCCTTTTACCACTTAAAATATTTAATCGTTTATTAACGCCTTCTTATATTAAATAATATATATATTTTAATTTATATTATTTTTATATATATATTATATAAAAAATATATATATATACAGTATGATGGCCAAAATTTTTTTTCCCCGTATTCGCGAATGCGAATGCAAATTGCGATATTAATAAGTTTTAACAAAGGGGGGGTCCCGTTTTAAAGAGCATTCGATATCGAGAAAAATGTACGGGGTGTTAAATTTGGGTCTATTTTCAAAAACGAGATCGAAAATCCAATGTTATGCATTCAAATGGGGGGAGAAATTCCAAATTTTTACTAAAGTAAAATTTCAAGTTATTTACTAAAATTTTAACATTTCTGACTAATGTTTTACCAAGGGTTTTAGATAATCAATCGAAAAAAACGTGCAGCTGCCAAAAGTGCCGAGACTGGATTAGCAGAGGAGGGAAATCTCCAGATCCTTTTATTTTTTTGGTTGCTTTAAATATCATTTCTCTGGGGAATGTAGACTATGATTGCAGTTTGGGTGGATATCATTAATATATGAGAAAAGAGATGGGAAAAAAAGCAAGGGACTCATCCACGTTTGGCAGCGGCGGGCCTTGGGAGCAGCAGCAGCGCCATGAGCCCCCATGAACCCTAAGTGGAATCACACCACTAGACCCAAAGGGAGATGATGTCTTTGTAAATTTAGTAGGGGGGCGAGAACCCCTTAGGATCCTATATCCCCGGTGCTATCCAGCGTGGGAGCGAGTCTTCTTCAGGAAGGCCAGGTGAGGCGGGGACGGGGGGTTTTTTACTCAAAAATTTTGGGTTGGGGGGTGGGCTGGACCCGCCACCTCCTCCGCCACTGTAGGTTTGGGCGGCTTAAAGTCTTTTTACTCTTATTTAACAACTTAGTGATTATGGGAGTGTTATATAACGTGTCATTACTAAAACAATGTAGCACCTTGGTCACCTTAAATAAAGGGGGATTTAAAGATGTTTTATAGGTGACTGCTGGGGGAGTGAGTGACGGAGAAATTCTTGCCGCGCCCCACCGCCCCTAACAAATTTCACTATTTTAACCCACATCAACCCTTCTAACACCAAAACACTACAACATGGCTTTTTAAATTTTTTCTTCTATCGAAAATTAAAAAACCTTAAACGCAAGCATTCCGAATAAAACGGAATTGTTTGGGAACGGGGCCGAGGGCGGAGAGGCAGTCTGGCATGCCATTCTTGCCCGGGAAAAATGTCCCCCTGATTGTGTTGGTCGAAAGTTTTAAAAAAAGTTTGCATTGGCTGGTGACTGATGAAGCTTGATGACTCATTTTTTGTTTTATGTTTAAATTTAAAGTGCAGTTATGTTATTTTTTTGTTTTTTTCTCTTTTTAGAAGTTTTTCTACAGAAAGGTATACAGTGTAGGTAATTAACCGCTGTTTTTGTTGTGTTTGCTATAGTTTTTTTTAGCTTGAAAAAAAATGTCTTTTTTTTCTTTTCTTTTTTTAAATTTATGGGGGCCCCGGGAAACCCAACCTATATTTTTTCCATTGTTATTGTTTTTGTTATTGAGATTTCCTTTACGAGTATCCAGGTGGAACCCAACTGCTCGTATCTTCGGACCTCCCTGTAATAAACCCTTTTTTTTTTCATACAGGTAAATGAAATTTTGGTAGGGGTGGAAAAAAAATTTATAGGATGACTTTAAGGTTACCCCTCCTAAAAATAAATTAAAACCTGGTGTTGAATTAAAAATCCAACTGAAAAAGAAATTTAAAATTTAAAGGGACACTAGAAATTAAATAACTACCACAAAAAAATTTTCCTGGTGGGATGGCTGTCCAACTAAAGTCACCAAACAAACCTTTTTATTGAGATCTCAAAAAACTAGGGGGAAAATGTAGTGGGTTAAAATGCCGACCTCCCCAAAAGGGGGTTACTTAGCTGGGCGTCTTAGATGTTGAAGATTGAAGCAATATTGCAGGGAGCAAACCTTCTCGTGGCAAACGCACTCATGGGCAGGGAAAAATTTGGGGTTTAGTAACCCATGCTTTCCATGTACTACAGGGGGGCCCCCCAAAATACAGCAGTTTGGTTCCCCTGGCATCTCGTAAAGCCAAAAACTCGATAACGAAACACAAAAATAATGGTAAAATATAGGTTCGGTTCCGGACCCCATCAAAAATTTTTTATAAAAAAAGAAAAAAAAATAAAAAAAAAAAAAAAAAAAACATTTTTTTAACTAAAATAAACATGCAAACACAACAAAATTCAAATATAGGGGTCTATATACCCCACCCCCCACAAATCAAGTGAATTAAGAGTGTGCAGCACAGTAGGACAGGGCACAAATAATCACAAAAGCACTTAAATAAACCCCAAAAAACACAAAATCGTCTCACAAGACACAATACATACCAACAAAAAAGGGTTTTATGACTCTAACGGGCGCTGCGTGTACATAGACTAAGAGGGACGGGAGGAAAGGGGAAAAGGAGGGGGGGCGCGACCTTTCCCCTGCCCACAAACTTTCTCTGCGCATCTGAATCATTGACACTCTCCATTTGGGGGGAAGCCACGAAAACCTTTTTACCTTTTTTTGGTAGGAAGCCGACGTCGGTTAAAAGGAAATCACAGCCGACAAAGTCGTGGGTTTGGTCTAAAAGTGACACTGGCCAACGACGCTCGGATGGTATTAGCAGAGGTAGGGAGTCTCCAGGTCCTTTTTATTGTTTGGGTATGCTATAAAATATCATTTCTCTAGTAAATGTAGACTATGATTGCTTTTGGATGGATATTGGGCATATATACGATAAAGAGAGAAAAAAGCAAGGTTCTCATCCACTCTGGCAGCAGGTCTTCGGCAGCTGGCAGCACAGCAGCAGCAGCAGCAAAAAGCCCGTGAGGTGGAATCAACGTTCAACCCCAAAGGCAGATAAATTCTTTTAAAATATTTATAGGGGTGCGGACCCTTGGGGAAATCCTTGATCCGGTGATATTTATGGTGCTATCACAGCTGGAAGTGAAATGACTTTTTCAGAAAGGCACAGGTAGCTCAGCTGATAACGGGGTGTTGTGTGGGCGGCGGAAACCGGCCGTCCCCGCATCCCCGCCAGCGGAGATTCCCCTTTGGGTATGTAATTATTTAGTAGGGGAGCGAGGACCCTTTGGGGAATCCTATGATCACTGGTGAAATCCTATGGTGCTATCACAGGCGTAAAAGCTGACGTCTTTTTCAGGAAAGGCACAGGGGGAGGGGGGATGACGGTGGGTTTTGACCAAAAATTTTGAGAGGCGACGGGCCCGGGCCCCCCCTCCGCTACGGTAGGTTTGGGCAGGCTTAAAGTTTTTTACTCGTTTTCAAAACTTGTGTTATGGGGGATATTATACCCCGGTCATTTCTAAAACAATGTAGCCCGTGTGTCACCATAAATAAGGGTGATTTTTAAAAATGTTATGATAAGTGACTTGCTGGCGGGGCAGTGATATGGAGAAATTTTTCCCCCGGGGGCCGCCCCTAACAAATATTCACTATTTTAAAACCACATACACACCCACCAACAAAAAACTACAACACGGGGTCCTTTTCTTATATTTTTTCTATTGAACATTTAAAAATCCTTAAAACGCAAGATTCCCAAAAAAAAATTAAATTAGTTTTAGATGACGGGACAGAAGGGGGAGAGAGGCAGTTGGCATGCCCCTTCTTGCCCGGAATATTTCTCCGGTTTGTACAACCTTAGGTAAAAAACATATGGGCAGTAAAGACTTTGATAATTTAGTAAATAAATTGTAATTTACTTTAGTAAAAAACTTGTAATTTTATCATCCCAGTTTGAAAAGTCGTAGATTGGGTTTTTTCTCGATATTTAAAAAAACCCTAATTTCACATTCGTTCATCGATTCTCGTTATCGAATGTCGATACGGGACCTCCCCGTATATAAAATTTTAACAGAACACCATAACCAAAGGTGTCTCTAAATGGGATAAAGGGGCAAAGGGCGATGAAATTCTCGCCTCGGTGGTTGTGACTAAAAGAGGGGGAGTCAGCTGTGTTCCCCTGGTCGTCGCTTCGCTCCAAGGTATTAAGACCCCAAAACAAATTTTCCCAAAAAATTTATTTACACAAACCCTCGTTTTCCCGGGCCTCCATTTTCCCGGGTATCAATTTGCCGGGCAAAATCCGAGGTCCGGGGTATGGGGAGTCCCGGGACGAAGTGGTCCATCCGTAAATCGACAACGTTGTCCGGCGGTCCGGCCGGTCTCCTGTCACCCCTGGTCAGTGTCCGCGCCCCCGCCCGGGGGCACGTGCCAGCGGTCATATTGTTTACATTCGGGGCCCAAAAAACCTCCGGGTTCACCGCACCGTTTTCCCTCGTCTCCTGACCCCCCTGCCCTGGTGAGGAACGTTCTGAACTATTGAACACTTTCTGCTGCGTGTCCGCGCTTTCCCCTCCCCCCAGTTGCCGCTCTCAAAAATCACCCTGAACGTCGCACTTTGACCAGCCCACCCTGCTCGTGGGGGGGACGTCCACCCCCGTGGCAGCATGGTCGCGGTTTTTTTGTTTACATTTTGGGGACAAGAAACACTCACGGTTATCTGCACCTAACCTAACCTAACCTAACCCAAAATAACCTCACTAATAACCTCCTAGCGAACCTCTCAAAAAATAAATTCAAACAAACCCTATTATAACCAACCAATCCTGGTAAAATTTTTTTTTTTTCCGCAATTAGTTTTTGATCAAAGCTTCTTGGTGGGTTTTGGAAAAGGTTCGTATATTATTTTAGGGGGTCCGAGGGGGGGGGTGTGAAGGGGGCCTCTCTCCCCTTTAAAATTACGTTTTAGGGGTGCTGAAGGGATCTGTAAAGGTTTCGGATAACAAATAATAAAAAGGGACGGGGAAAGGACCAGAATTTTACCAAATTACTATCGGGGAACTTTCCCGCAAAAAACAGATCGACAAGTTTAGGACGTTTATAACCACGTCCTTGTAATCTTTAAATGCGTAGAACCAAAAAAACCCCCTAATAAGGGGGGAAAAAAACTCTGAATTTTCCCTACCAAGGAAAGCATTGCCCAAAGATAGTGTGTACTGAAAAATTCATTGACGGCTTTGAATTACTTCCCCTTCCTGACAGCAGTCGTATAGGAGTGGATGGTCTGGTTGCCCCATGGGGACTGGTGAGAGGGAAACCCTGGCCATCAGGGGTCAGGCAACTTGTCACAGGCCGGGGCGGGGGTCAAGTTCTTACTCTTTTTTTTTGGTCGAAGCAAAGAGTGGGGCAGGTGCCTTCCGGGTAGATTGTGGGACCCGGAACTTATCCTTTTAAAATAAATTTTGGGATATATCCCATAAAAAGGCATCCAGTTTCTGAACAAACCCCCTGGAATGTCACTACAAACCTTGCAAAATTTCAAATTTCCCTTCCAATTTCCCTTGTCCGCCCCACAAATCTTTCCACAATTTTAAAGTCGCCCCTATCAGTCGGAAACATGTGCCCTTCTTGGGAAAAGGGACATGCCTTGCCGCTGACCCAAAAACGATGCTAATTGGGATTCGCAAAAAAAAAAATCAAAAAACCCAAAAAAATTTGGTACTTTTTTCTCTCTTGTGCTTACGTTTTGTTGTTTTTGTTGTTGAAAGGGGGTGATGTCGAAGTCGACGATATTCGCCCTGGTGTACAGCTGTAAATTTAAACACAAAAGTGACAGTATTATCTTCCTCAGGAAAGGCACAGGTGAGGGGGGATGAGGCGGGGCTCGTGATGGTGGAAGGCAGCGGCGGCCAGCGGGTGGGCCCGGGGCAAAGGTTGACGTTCGGGCGATGATTGACCACGTGAAGTTTTTCGGGGGGAGGGAAACGAGGACCTGCAGCAGGGAATCTCAATCGACTCGGGGACGTTCCCGTAAAAGGGGCATTGGGGGCGGGGGGGGGGTGCAACGGTGCAGGGTGCAGTGAGTGTTGTGTGACCGACCTCAGGCGGGTCACGGAACCCGAACCCCCGGGGGGCGACTTTTTCTTCCAAACCAGGGACCTTTGAGCTCCCCGGTGGTGACAAAACGTTTTGCTCCAGCCTCCACCCAAATATAACCGCTCATGCTTCACCACCACGACACTACACAATTGTAGTGTGCCTGGTTTTTGCGTGTGGGACGGGGTATGTCTGTGCCCTGGTCCCCTATCCCCTGATTGATGCCGCCTAACACGACGGCCCCCCGCCGGCGCCCAGGGTTTGACACCACTTCATCTTTCCCCAGAGGTCCCCCTCGCCTTCCCCCCCCGTTGGTGAGACCCAAAAAGCCTGAAAGACTTGCAAACTTGCACGCTCCTTCGCCTCCATCACTGCCTCCTCCCCTCCACGCGAGCTATACCCACCACTTCTGCTGCTTCTGAATCCGCCGCCCTCTCCTTCCCCCGCCTACTGCCTCATCATGTCGGTCAGCTGAGGGCTCAGGTCAATTTTTTCAACCCCGGGGAAGGTGTCCAGGGGAGTTTTTTGGATCCATTTTTAAAAAAAAATTTGGTCTAGCACTCTAACCATCACCGGGGGGGGGCAGAAGTAAAGTTCGGGGGGCCAACCTTTACAACCTTGCCCAGCCCCCCGATTTCCCCTCCCCAAACCCGGGGGGGTGGTCCGTAAAGTGCTGGGTTTTTCACGGCGACGACCCACCTACATGTTCGGGGAATTTTCCCTTTTCCCCCCAAAGACAAATGAGAGATTTTGGGGGGGCTTACTGTCTTGACGGCCCCCTTCAGTAAATTTTTAGTGCC
>JACEEZ010010889.1:0-28299 GCA_016584305.1 Chionoecetes opilio
GGGTTGGTGACCTGACTATTGGGGGGAGTGGTGACCTGACTATTGGTGGGAGTGGTGACCTTTGACTATTGGTGGGAGTGGTGACCTGACTATTGGTGGGGGGGTTTGACCTGACTTTTGGGTTTGGGAGTGTGTGACCTGACTATTGGTGGGCGTGGTGACCTGACTTTTGGTGGGCGTGGTGACCTAACTATTGGTGGGAGTGGTGGACCTGACTATTGGTGGGAGGTGGTTGGACCTGACTATTTGGTGGGAGTGGTGACCTGACTATTGGTGAGAGTGGTGACCTGACTATTGGTGGGCGTGGTGACCTGACTATTGGTGGGAGTGGGACCTGACTATTGGTGGGAGTGGTGACCTGACTATTGGTGGGCGTGGTGACCTGACTATTGGTGAGAGTGGTGCCCTAGCTTCTAGGGCTGACCCGTCACACCTCAATGACGCTTCACACTCCATGGAAAAGTGCGATTTTTGGAAACCCTTTTATGATTTTTGGACGTGCAGATAAAGAAGATTTGACCCTGTTACCAGTGTTCCATCAAAAGCCATTTCATATAATCAAAACTATTCAAATGTGATTCAGCATTGAAAATATATCATGAATTATAATGTCACTAAAAAAAAAAAAAAAAAAAAAAAAAAAAAAAAAAAAAAAAAAAAAAAAAAAAAAAACGGAGCCCCCCCCCCAAAAAAAACTGAACACTTTGATTAGCTGAATAAAGTTTTTATGTTATTTGTGAAAGCTCTATCATGCTTCCAAATCCCATTTAGATCATGAAAATCTATTCCCTGTTCCCTATATATCATACGGCTTTTTAACCAAGGTAAACAAGAGGTACGGATTCGAGCTGGAAAAGCATAGGTTTAATAAAGAAATAGGGAAAAACTGTTCACAAATAGGGTGGTAAATGATTGGAATGGACTCAGTAGACAGGTAGTTAGTGCGGAGTCATTAGAGAGCTTTAAAGGGAGGCTAATAAAATTCATGGATGGGGATGAAAGGTGGATGTAGGTAGTGTTAAGTAACAGGAACTACCTCGTGTAGGGTTCACGGCCTCTTGTAGCTTCCTTTTTTTCTTATGTTCTTATAACAAAAAAATATAGATCTAACAAATACATGTATTACTTATAAATGGGGGCCACACTAAGCATAGTAGGGTCCAGCACTGCATAGATGTAACTCACTTTCATCTGGTTTCCCAGAGAATGGCTCCTGTCTTCACCAATTTGTCCCTCCATGTGTCCTCCAACAGCTCTACCTCTTCTTTGTTCCTCAATTGTGCCCCCACTACAGCCATCATGAAAGCCATCAATTGCCTTTATACCATTCATCTACGAGGTTCAAAACCAAAAAAATATATCTTAATACGTAAAAAAAGATTTAGTGCACCAATTCTCTAATCAATTAATTGCCCAATAAAAGAATGGAACAAGAAGTAACAGATTCAAACTGGAAAGCTGTAGATTTGTAAAAAGACAGGGAATAATTGGTCAACAAATAGGGTGGTAAACTTTTTGGAACAGATTCAGTGATCATTAGATATTATAATATATACATAGTCATGCAATAGGTCGTTTGTAAAGAAGGCTAGACAATTTTATGGAAAGGGATGAAAGGTTGTGGGTTTCAATCAATCAATCATTGGGGGCATACGCCGGGGGGCGCGTCGCCTCGCCCACCCTACGACGCCACTCCCGGGGGTCACCACGCGCGATTTTCCCATGCAGGCTCCTTTTTCCCTACCAAGCAGCTCCCCGACAAAAAACATAAACTTGCTCCAGCCAGAGCCTTGTGGGCACGTGACCACATCAAACCCCTCACTATAACCCCTTAAAAGTAACTAACCAACCTCATTTAATAACCCCTTAAAAGTACCTAACTAACCTAACCTCATTAAAACCCCCTTAAAAGAAAACTAACCAAACCCTCACTAAACCCCTTAAAAGTAAAACTAACCTAACCTCACTAAAACCCCTTAAAAGTAACTAACCCAACTTCACTATTACCCCTTAATTAAGTAACTAACCTAACCTCACTAAACCCTTAAAAGTAATTAACCAAAACCTCATTATAACCCTTAAAGTAACTACCTAACCTCACTATAACCCCTTAAAAGTAACAAACCTAACCTCACTATAACCCCTTAAAGTAACTAATCTAACTAACCATAACCCCTTAAAAGTAACTAATCAAACCCTCACTATAACCCCTTAAAGTAACTAATCTAACCGAACCATAACCCCTTAAAAGAACTAATCAAACCCTCACTATAACCCCTTAAAAGTAACTAATCTAACCTAACCATAACCCCTTAAAAGTAACTAATCTAAACCTCACTATAACCCCCTTAAAAGTAACAAATCTAACCTCACTATTCCCCCTTTAATTAAGTAACTAACCTAACCTCACTATAACCCCTTAAAAGTAACTAATCTAACCTAACCATAACCCCTTAAAAGTACTAACCTAACCTCACTATAACCCCTTAAAAGTAACTAATCTAACCTAACCATAACTCCTTAAAGAAAAACTACCTAACCTCACCAAAACCCCCTTTAAAAAGTAACTAACCTAACCTCACTATAACCCTTTAAAAGTAACTAATCTAACCTAACCATAACCCTTAAAGTAACAAATCTAACCTAACCATAACCCCTTAAAAGAAAACTAATCTAACCTAAACTATAACCGAGACCACCGAGAAAACAAGGCCTGGTAGATCGCCCGTAAACGTCAACCATAAGGATACCACCCCCCTCCTCTCCCCGTACAAGTTTACCTACCTAATATAATGTTTATCAGTATAAAGATATACTGTTATCTTCGGAAATGTTTGTTTTTATAAAAATTATCCAAAAAAAAACCGTAAAACCACAAAGAAAATGCCATTATGAAACTTTCAAGAAATATCATAAAATTACTCTTCGCCATTTAATATTTTCTCGCAAACCATTAAATGGAGAATATCAATAAAGCGGAGTTTAATTAGCTTTCCATTGATATATTTGTTTAGTGATAAATGAATTAGCGGCTGCATAAATTAGCGTTAACTTTAAAATAAAAAATCATGAAATCGGGTAATTTCCCACCTAATATATGTTTATCAGTATAAAATAATACTGTTATCTTCAGAAATGTTTGTTCTATAATATTTTCAAATAAAAAAACCGTAAAACACACTGAAGAAATGCCATTATGAGACTTTCAAGAAATATGGCATGAACTTAAACTTTTCGCCATTTAATTTTTGTGAAAAAACTTTTTACATGGGGGAATATCAATAGAAGCGGAATTTAATTAGCTTTCCATTGATATATTTCCTTTTCTGATAAATGAATTAGAACCATGCATAAATTAGCGTTAACTAATAAATAACATCATGAAATCGGGTAAATTTTCTCGATTTTATGATGTTATTTATTTAGTTAACGCTAAATTTATGCATGGTTCAATTCATTTATCAGAAAAGGAAGTTAAAATCAATGGAGACTAATTAAATTCCGCCTTCTATTGAAATTCTCCATGTAAAAAAAAATTCACAAAATATTAAATGGCGAAAAGTTTAAGTTCATGCATATTTCTTGAAAGACTCATAATGGCATTTCTTTAGTGTGTTTTTACGGTTTTTTATTTGATAATATTATGAACAAACATTTCCGAAGATAACAGTATATATTTTTTTACTGATAAACATATATTTGGTAGGAAATTACCCGATTTTATGATTGTTTATTTTAGTTAACGCTAATTTATGCATGCCGCTAATTCATTTATCACTAAACGAAATATATCAATGAAAGCTAATTAAACTCCGCTTCTTTGATTTTTCTCCTTTAAAATGTTTGCGAGCAAAATATAAATGGCGAAGAGTTTAAATTAATGCAATTTTGAAAGTCTCATAAAGGCATTTTCTTTGTGTGTTTTACGGTTTTTTTTGATAATATTATAGAACAAAAATTTCCGAAGATAACAGTATATCTTTATACTGATAACATTATATTAGGTAGGTAAACTTGTCGGGAGCGGAGCGGGTGGTATCCTTATGGTGTGACGTCACGGGCGATCCCCCAGGCCTTATCATCTCGGTGGCCACGCTATAACCCCTTAAAGTAACTAATCTAACCTAACCATAACCCCTTAAAAGTAAAATAACAACCTCATATAACCCCTTAAAGTAACTAATTCTAACCTAACCATAAACCCCTTAAAAGTAACTAATCTAAACCCCACTATAACCCCTTAAAAGTAACTAATCTAACCTCGCTATACCGTTTCTGGCACAAAATCTTTTTTTGTGTTGTGTGATTTGTAACAAATGACAAAAAAACAAATGAACCTAACTGAACCTATACCCAAACCTACCGTAATAACAGAAAGTCCCACCTGCGGTGTCGCCGGGCCCCAAAATATTACAAATTATGGCTTTTACTACTGATTTTTATTGCCACTGAAGATAATACCAGTTTTTTGTATCAGGGATTTTAAAATCTACCCGTTTCGGTTGTTTTGTTTGTAGCTGCAAGTATATGGGTTTTTTAAAAATTTCAACTACGCTTTTTTTTTTTCGGGCGACGACGACAGGGGTACACCTCAGTAAATAAACACTAGATGGGACTTGACTTTTGGTACCCCTTTGTAATATTTTTAAAATTTTTCTTTTGCCATTATGACACAATGAAGACACAAAATGACACAGACACTCCAGATAGCCCCTTCAACTGTCCTGAAACAGGATGTAAAAAATGTAACTTTTAAACGCCACCAACGCTGTAAACAGAAAAAAAGGTTGTCCTGGCGATTTACTGTTTTACGGTAACCCTTTTACTTAACATAACCCAAAACCCTAACCTACCTAATTTTAAAGTAACTATACGGATCCCTAATAACCTTACCTAAATATAAAAAAAAAAATGACAAAAATTTTTTGGACAGAAACTTTTTGCAGATTTATTTAAAGCATCAAAAAAACACCATAAAAAAATTTCGTCCACCAAATGAATTCGAGTTCACTGGAATAAACCCCTAATATAACCAAAAAAAGGGAGCATAGCTAAATTTCAGATGGTGGGAAAAACTGGGCTAACGCAGAGAGGCCTGCCGATCCCCGTCAACCCGCAGCAGCCTAGTGCCTGTTGAGGCGTCTTCAAAGTTATGCCACTCATTTTGCGCTTTTATCGCTTTACAAGTCCTCTTTAACTTTGTCTCCTTTAGTTAACAATATCTCAACTCTTTTTGTCTATTTTACCTGGGTGCTAAAAATTTTCATTTGGTAGTAAAAAAAAAAAAAAAAATAAAAAAAAAAAAAAAAAAAAAAAAAAAAAAAAATATTTGTCCCCCTTTTGGGGAAAATACCCAACCTCCGCCCCCCCGGGCTTGCCATCCAAAATACGATTGTAGCGCTGCCCAGACGTTTACAGACGGGGCCAAAGGGAAGATAGAGAACTCACTTGTGCCTTCCTGAGGATATGGGAAAACAGGTTAACCACAGTGCCCGTGAAGCATCATAGGCCTCACCCGAGGGGTCATACTTCAAAGGTTCCCCAAGGGAACCCCCAAAAGTAGGTAGTTAGTAATTTTTGGGGGTTATACTGAGGTTAGGTTTAACATTTTTTTTTTTTTTCCAAAATTTTTTTTTTGCCCCAGACATCTGAAAATTTAACAAATATATTCCTAAGTGGGTGAGTTTTGGGAAATTTTTTCGGGTTCCTAGGCCCATTACGAAAATTCGTTACAACTCTCCCCTTAAGGCACTTGGGCCCCTGCCAGCTTCAAGATGGATGTCTGCCTCACTGTGTTGCTTTACGGGTTTGCCTGACACCTCATGCATACAGAACTGTAAAGAAAACAAAAAACACATTCATTTTACCCCAAAAAATCATACCCTATTTTCAAAAATTATAGGTTAACTACATTTACTATGTTCTGGCTAAAAACCCAGCAGGAATGTTCCCACACTATGTAAAAAGACCCAAATGGCCAAAAAAAGTAAAATCAGAAAGTGGAAAATAAAAAATAATCATATAACTGTGAGAGGGCCCAAATTATAAATCAATTTTCTTAGGGGAAAAAATAATTTCACCATACTTATGTACATAGCGGCTTAACATGAAATTCACCATGATTATAGACAGACACCTTATGTATAAGAAAAAATGCATTTTGGGTTCTTACCTTTATAGTTGCAGTAATGGCCCCACCACAACCCGTGTTGGGTGCGGGACGGACCGCTGGCACGAAGCACACACGATGCGTGTCTTGATATTTGTCCCCGTGGGGCAGATGTAGCATTTTTTCCTTGTTTCTGTCTTGGTCTCCCGGGTTAAAGGTGTGCTGTGGTCATCTGAGAGCTCAAATGTATGTTGAATGGTGACCTCAGGGCCTGGACAGGAAGGGAAACATGGCCGACGGTACACAGCCCAGGGTCTACACATGCTATATGCAGCATCTATATTGAAGTCCCCCCTTTGCACTTGTCTTGTCGTTTTGGAACAAGAAATGAGAAGCTGTTGTTCAGAGCAATGTTTATAATTCCAAAAAACATACACAGTGGCCACCGGCGTGTCTTGCGGCTGCATGAGGACGCCCCCCAGACCTGATCAAAAGTGTCCACTCCTCCTTTAGTGGGGGTTTTTTAAAACACCTGGATGTTAGTCCTTTTCTTCTCAACGACAGTTGGGATGTGGTGCATTGTGGACAGTATATGCACTCTCTTGGTCTTGTTGGGTCTCGTGCACTGTAGATTTACGTTGTGCTCATGGTTGAAAACAGCTACAGACTCGCCAATTTCTATCTTCATATGTAGTGAGCTCCGTTGAATGTAGGGCTTGCTCCTTATTGTGCCAACATACTCCATCCCAGCTTTCTTCAACTCCAAGGCCAAGGGTAAGGAGGAAAACCAATTGTCAGCTGTCACTGTCCGCCCACTCCACCCACAGTTGGACGTCAACTTGAGCACCAGGTGTTTTCCCCAGTGACTCGTTCTTTTTGAGTTGTATGGTTCCCTTCCCCAGTACGGGATTGCGTTGAGCATGTAGTGGGACTCAGCATCACACACCATGACAATCTTGAGGCCGTATCTAAGGGGAGGCAAGAGGAATTATTTACAATCCATTAAATGTAAAAACTGGCACAGGTAAGAAAAATAAGCTGTGAAATACCACCGAAAGTTGCCCTGAAAGGATCAGAAAATTTGAACTGCTAAGTATAATTACAGCTGAAAAACAAGTAATTAGTATTAAGTCAACAGGGTAAGTAAGTATATCAGCAAAGTCACAATTGGATATAGGTATCAATCAATCATTGGGGGCATACGGCGGGGGGCGCATCGCCTCGCCCACCCTACGACGCCACTCCCGGGGGTCCCACGCGTGACTCCCCATGCAGGCTCCTTTCCCATACCAAGCAGCTCTCGACAAGAAACATCAACTTGCCCCAGCCATGAGCCTTGTGGGCGCCCCCTTGCCCTCCTCCACGCCGGATTGTCTCTTACAGATACAACCCGATGGGAAGGATCAGTTTCAGGGTAGCGTGCCACATGCCCTTATAGCCGAAGTTGGCGATGACGGACTATGCAGGTAATAGGCCTCGATTCAGTCTCACGGTGCAATCGCTGATTTGACACGTAAACATCCCAGCGATACCCCATGATTCTACGAAGACACTTATTACCAAAGGCATCGATTTGTCTCTTCAAGTCACTATTTAGTGTCCATGTCTCACAACCATAGAGTAAGACAGGGATTACAAGCGACTTGAAGATCCGGATCTTTGAACTCCTGCACAGGTACCGACAACGCCAAATATTCCTGCTGAGCGAATCCATAACACCGTGGGCTATGCCAGTCTGCCGTAAGACTTCTTTATGTGACCCGCCGTCATTATGGACTGCGCTACCAAGGTATGTAAAACTTAACAAGATCTCAATGTCCTCGCCACACGCATGAACAGACTGTACCGTTTCATCTAGAAAGCCTCCAAACACCTGGACCTTGGTCTTCAGCCAGGAGACCTCAAGTCCCAAAGGCTTTGCCTCCTCGTGCAGCGCCTCGAGAGCCATCACCAGGACCTCCATTGACTCAAAGATTACTGCACCATCGGCAAAAACAAGATCAGTGATCTTGGTGGTTTTTTTTTTTTTTTTTTTGTACATCACAAGGAACTGGCCAAGGGCACAACAAAAATGGGTAACACAAAGCCCACTTAGTTGCCAGTCCCTATAAAGAAGACAGTAAGAGAATAAAATAAAAACAGAGGGGTAGGCCAATTTAGTTCGGGAGGTGTCTTGTTACTCTTCTTTTGAAAAGATTTAAGTCATAGGAAAGTGGAAAAATAGAAACAGGAAGAGAGTTCCAGAGTTTACCAGTGAAAGGGATGAAAGAGTAAAGATACTGATTAACTCTTGCATTAGGAAGATGGTTGCCGAGGGATGTTCCACAATCACTTTGATCTACAACTTTGCCCCAAAACCCAGTCCATACAAGTATTGAAAAGTGATGGGGCAAGGACGCACCCTTGCCTCACTCCTGTATTAACAGGAAAGAAGCTGGATACACCTGCCCCACACTTCACAGCACTCTCAGTCCCAGAGTACAAACCATCATCAAAACAATAGTCCTTGCAGGAATCCGCGAAAGTCGCAGAAGATCCCAGAGTGACTCACGATGCACTGAGTCAAACGCCTTCTTGAGATCAACATAGGCTGCAAGCATCCAGTCAAAACTCACGTCGGCATTCCACCAGGACACGAAGCGCTAGGATACAGTTCCGTTGTTGACTTACCAGGCGTGAACCCAGACTGCTGAGGTCTCTGATGCTTCAGCAGATGACTGCGGATCCGTTGTCAGCAATAGACCAGCATACACAATGGGCAAGCACCTTGCCTGACACGCTGAGCAGTGTAATACCGCAGTAATTGTTGCAGTCCTGACGGTCCCCTTTCCCTTTCCAGATAGGGACGACCAGCCCCCTTTTCCAGTCAGGAGGGAAAGGTATCTGATTTTTCCCCACGGCAGTCAAAGGGCAGCATGCAACCCGTGGATCATGGCCTCATATCAGTGTTGTTTGATTTAAATCAAGTTGATTTTAATCACTGATTTAAATCATGATTTAAATCAAATTAAATTTTTTTTTTTAAATCAAATGATTTAAATCATAACCCTTTTCATTATTTGAAAACGAGAGGTGAAAGAAGGAGAATTAAGCAAATGGGGTTTATGAACACCAATTTAAACATTTTAGATAAATTATATCATAAGAGACACAATGAGTGGTGCGGGGGAACCCACTGTAGCACTTTGAGATAGCAAATTGCCATGTGGCTGTTTTCATAGCAGAAAAATTTGTTTTTTTTTTCAATTATATATATATATAGATTGTTGTCCTGTACAAAAAGCCCACTACTGTACCCAAAAGTGAATGTCGCATGTTACTTTTGTTTATAAAATGCCAAAGTGGTATTAAACCCTGTTTAATATGCATTATGATTAATTATATCAAACAAAAAATATAATTCTCTTGTTTAACCGCCGAAGTAATTATTACTACAACAAAATTCCCATTGAATCCGATTGACTTCCCATTGGAAAGTCAAGTAGCAAGGATGACTATGAAAAAATTTGGCCGAACAGTATGATATAGCAAAAAACAGGCAATATTTTGTGTAGCTGACTCTCATCACAAACAGAATGATGACCTTTCATATGCCAGCTAGGAGGTTATTACGGAGGCCAAATTTAAAAATCCCTTTGGTGTGTCTTGGAGGGGGGGGGGAGGGTAAAGCTTGCAGGACGGTAAAGACCGCCCTCGATCCCCCAGCCATTAGGAACCACGAATGGGACAGGGCCAGTCTGGATGTGTTTTCGTGAGCATCAGAGCAGCCTGGGGCCAGCCTAGACCGGCCTGGCAAACGTCGCGAAAATGCACTAATAGACCTAGGCCTATTGATGTGAAAATGTCCCTCACAGCAATAGAAAATAGTATGTAAATTCATCTGTATTTCATGTTATGTGCATTTTTTATTCACTTATTTTTTTTCTTTTAGTTATAAATTGCTAAATAATATCCTGTAGTGGTTAGATTTCAAGTAGAACAACAAATTAATAAAAAAAAAAATTTGATTTAAATCAAATAAATCAGATTTTTTTATATTAAAAAAAAATCAACAACCCTGGCCTTATATATATATATATAATATAAATTATATATATATATAATATATATATATATATATATATATATATATATATATATATTTATATATATATATATAATATTTATAATATATATTTTTTATATATATAATATATTTATATTATATATATTTATATATATATATATATATTTAATATATATATATATTTATATATATATAATATTTAATATATATATATATTTTATATTTATATATATATTTATATATATTTTTAATTTGTAAAATATAATTATTTATTTTTTATTGCAGATTATGATGTATTTTATGTAGCTTACTTGGGCATGTTTGTTGGCAATGTACATTCGGAATGCAAAAATTCCCACGGAAGGCCACAAGCTGCTCGTCTACCGTCCGGTGTGCCCCAGGAGAGTAGTTGGCAATGCAGTGTTCCACAAATGCGTCCCAAGGACCCCGGATGGGTGCCAACCTGTTCCCTTGCAGGCGGGTTTAGGTCGTGTCATCCTGTCATCGAAGCGGATTGCTCGTAACAGGAAGGAAAACCTTCGTTCAGTCATCGTCGCTCGGTAGATGCTGGCACCCACGATCCGGGACCAAATGCTTTGCTACGGGAAGGTGATTGTCCTTACGCACCCCAGCTATGATAAAAGGCCAATGAATGCCTTCATTTCAATCAGCTCAACATGGCGGACTGTGTACTGTTCGTGCTGCTTGTAACTCCCAGCTAGCTTGTCAATTTTTGGGGCGTTAGTGTGCACGCATATCTTCTCCAGCATCGTGTCATCTATGAACATCGACAGGAAATCGCCCGCTGTAGAGGCACCATCGCACTCTGCTGTAGCACTTCCCTTGACTATTCTACTAGGCACAATCCTGGGGAGAGAGGCATTGGGACCCCTTCTCCACCTAGTTCCATCCTTAGCCTTCATAAAAGGGTTTGTGATATCTTTTTTATTGGCTCTCCAACACTAGGTCTAAGTACCCCTGTTTTTGCTTCCTGCTCTTGACTTCATTTGAGGAAGTCTTTCGATGTTTTCCCATTTGAAATAGGATCTGTGTCTTTACTATTGCGGAGTCTTCTAGGTCTAAGAGGCGTTTTTGAATTTCCAGGGGCATCCTAAAGAAGTCACGAGTCGTGAGTACTGTGGGTTTGAAGGTGACATCATCATTGGTTCATCTACCTCTTCCTCATCATTTTTCTTCATACGAAATACTTCTCTCTCCTCTCTTTTTGAATGATGTTGATGCCCTGGATAGCTGCCGTTTACATCCTTGTTGCATGGAATCTGAAGACTGCGAGCCACGCTCAGCTGGCGGTGGTGAACTGTTGGCAGCGTCGGGGCCCAGTGGAGGTGACGCAACTTGAGGGGAGGCCTCTTGACAGGCTGACACCACCTCCTCTTCGTCTTCAAAGCAGTCATCAGTTTCAACGGCATCATTCTTTTACTGCCTCGGCATCACTTGCATCTTCATCACTTTCGAACATACGCTCCATAATTTGTTCATCGATGAGTGAAGAGGATGACGCCATGGTGAAATCTGAAAAATGAGCCAAAACCAAGATTTTATAAAAAAAATCACGATGGAGTAGACAGGGCAGCATAGGGCTGTGTAATGGTCGGATTAACTAGAGAATTAATCTGGCTAACTTGTCTATAGGTGTTAAAAGCATATCTCACATACATAGGCTTATAGAGCAAGGAATGTAAAATAAAAAATAAAAACTAGTTCCCCGTCGCTTCCTTCCCAGCGTCGCCTACAACTGCTCCTCCCCCATCAGTTTGCTTCCCCTTTAGGCCTTGTTCACACTAGGGGTTTGATCCGCGCGGATCAAACCCCGGAAGTTTTTTCACAGGAGGCGGTTTCCCAGGCGGGAGCCCGCGCCTTTGATCATGGGCCCTCCCCGAAAAAATTCCTGGGCGGCCCCTGACCACTACTACTACTAATAACAATTACTACTACACTACACTACTACTAATAATAATAATAATAATAATAATAATAATAATAATTACTACTACTACTACTACCTGCCACAGAGAGTAGGTTGAGGAGTCATGCCACTAGTGTCAGCATGTACGTGGAAGGGGCAGCATGTCTTTGGTTCCGCATTGGCGACGGGCACGGCGCAGGAAGAGACAAAGACAACACTGGATTCACCCTATTCTACATGACAGACAACCCATGGGATGTTCATAACATTGTACCTCAAGTTGGAGAGACCATGAGGACAAATTCTTCAATTACTTCAGGATGTCGATGAAATCGTTCGACGATCTGTTGGAACAAATTCGAGAAGACATTGCTACAGAAAACACCAAAATGAGGGATTCCATTTCTCCGGGAAAAAAAACTTTTTGTAACAATAAGGGAGTCCCCTTTTTTGCTGTAGACATACTTAATATTTTTTATATTCAAATTTTCCAAAATATTAAATCCTTTCAGCCGTCAAAATAATTAAACACCTGTGTCGCTGAAAATATCATTTGACTAAAATAGGTACTCGATTGTGTATCAGAGACCGATGGTAGCAGCTCCTGGAGGTGTTGGTGGCTGGGCTAGGTTTGGGGTTGACTATTGGTTTTCCCCGAAAGTACCTGCATGGGGTTCATTGTATGAGGGTGTGTGATGGACGGGGTGTGTTTCATAGACTGCCGAGCTTGTACCAACCGCTGATGGAGTTGTCGGATGGACTTGTGAAAGAAGTGCTTGTGTGTGGCCAGTGTTATTCTGAGTGAGCTGTGTAGCGTTGACTGTGTGAGGGTGGATAGTGGACTAGCTGTGCACGCTGAATTACATTTATAATTTCAATTTTGGTCTTCAGGCGTCTATTTTCAGGCACCCTTTTTCATTTCTTTATAAAGTGATAAACAAAAAGAGTCTGTCCCCATCACCCCGCTTTCTCTTCTTCTTTCCGTCTTAACAATAAACTCTCTTTTAAAATATCAGCAAAATGTTTGTCAACGGATTTAACTTTAATTTTTTTTTTCCCGATGAACTTCCATTTACAGCACGGTCTGCTGTCACGTCTTCATCATACCAGCTATCTGCTCCTGTTGGCTCCTTTTCAAGAATATTAGTGGTCTCCTTATTGGAGATGGAACTTTCTAAAAATTGCAGCCTCTTGTAGAGATGTAGGTTGAGACTCCTGCCTTCGATCCTGATCCGATGGAAGAGGCTTAAATTTTCTTAATTCCTTTACGTAGGATCTCTTAGATTTTTTTCCCCTTCTTTTGCAGATTACACCTAAGAAAAAGAAGAAAAACTGTTAACATGTAAAAAACTATAAAAAAAAATAAATAAATAATAATATATATTATATATATATATATATATATATATAATTATATATATATATAATTTTATATATATAAAATATATAATAAATTTAACGTAATATATATAATATATATATAAAATTTTAAATAATTATATAAATATATATATATAAAAATTTTTATATATATATATTTTATACGTAATATATATATATATTATATATTAATACGTATATAATTTTTATATAAATATTTTTACGTATATATATAATATAAATTTTAATATTATTATAATATATAATATATATTATTTTTATTTATTATATATATATTAGATATAGATGATAGATATACATGATGTACGTTATCTTTCTATAATATATATTATATATATATATATATATATATATATATTATATATATATATATATACTATATATATTATATATAATATATATATATAATATAACAATATATATTATATATATATAAAAAATAATATTTTTTTTTTTTTTTTTTTTTTTTTTTTTTTTTTTGTGTGTGTGTATACCTAGTTGTATTTACCTAGTTGTAACATACAGGAAAAGAGCTATGCTCGTACTGTCCCGTCTCCAAATCTACTATTATCCAGTTTGCATTTGAAGTCTGAATACTTCTTGCATTAATCACTTTTGCATCAAGGTTGTTTCCAGCTTCTATTGCTTCTATACGGGAAGCTGTATTTTTTTATGTCTCTCTTGCATGTTGTCCTTTTCAATTTCTTCTCATGACCTCTTGCACTTCTATCGTCCCACACAAACAGATCTTCTCTATCAATTTTTTCCAGACCCATTGATGCTCTATACACTGCTATAAAATCTCCCCTTTCTCTTCTTTTCTCAAGAGTTGGGAGATTTAGTCTTGAAAGTCTTTCCTCATATGGTAAATCTCTCAGGCTTGGAGCCATTTTTGTGGCTGCTCTTTGTATTCTCTCAATCTTCCTTATATCCTTCTTTTTACGTGGTGACCAAATCACTGCCGCATATTCCAACCTTGGTCGAATCGAGATGTTATCAATTTCTTAATCATCTCTTCATCCAGATATTTGAATGCCATTCTTATATTCCTCAGCAACTGATATGTACCTCCTGTGATCTTGTTTATATGCTTCTCATGTGACAAATTGTCCGTAATCCATACTCCCAGATCTTTTTTGACCTTTGTTTGATTATCCATTCATTTCCCATCGAATACTTTCCTCTCTGTCTCTTTTTGCTACTGCCCACCGCCATAACTTTACACTTTTTAGCATTAAACTCCATTTCCCATAGTTGACTCATCTGAAAATCTTATCTAGATCCTTTTGTAGACTCACAGTCCTCTTTACTTTCTACTTTTCTTAGTAATTTAGCATCATCAGCGAATAAACTCATATAACTGTTTACTCCTTCTGCCATATAATTTACATAGACCAAGAACATCACTGGGCCAATACTGATCCTTGAGGAACTCCACTTATCACACTGCACCATTCTGACTTTTTGATCTTTTATTACTGTTCTCATCTCTCTGTTGCTCAAAAGTCTTCCATCCACTTCAGCAAACCACCCTTCAATCCTCCTACATGTTCTAGCTTCCAGAGCGTCTCTTATGAGGTACCTTGTCAAATGCCTTCTTTAGGTCCAAGTATATGCAATCGACCCACCCCTCTCTTTCCTGTGTCACATCGATCACTCTCGAGTAAAAGCTTAATAAATTCGTTGTACATGACATTCCTCCTCTAAATCTAAACTGGCCACCTGCAAGTGTGTTTGTCTCTTCCAAATATTTCAACAATCTGTCCTTCACAATTTTTTTACACATTTTCGCCACTACACTTGTTAATGATACTGGCCTGTAATTTAGTGGCTCTTCTTTGTCTCCTCCTTTGTGAATTGGCACAATATTTGCTCTTTTCCAATCAAGCGGGACTCTGCTCTCCTTGAGCGAACTCTCAATTACACTATGTAACTTTCCTGCTAGTTGGTTACTGCACTCTTTCATAATCCAGTTCGACACTCCATCTGGACCCGGGGCTTTTCTCACATCTTGACTTTTCATTAGCCTTTTTACTTCTATTACGTCTACTTTTATGTCTTCCATTATATTTTCTTTTGCTATTATATTTTTCGTTTTAAATTAACTTTCTCTTGTAATACAGTCTGTAAGCACCTATTCATCACCTCGGCCTGTTGTAATGCATCTTCGTACACTATGCCTTCTACCTTCAGCTTATCTATTCCTTCCTTGTTTTTCCTTTTTCCTTTTATATATATACTATAGAACTATAGAAAGTTGCGGTTCGTTCTTACATTTTTCTATTATATTCCTCTCATAGTTAATTTCTTCTTCTCTTCGGATTCTTACATATTCATTTGTAGTTGTTTTGTACTTCTCCCAAAGGTTGATACCTCCTTTTTTTCCTCCATCTATTCCATGTTTTTTCTCTTTCTAGTCTTGCTAATTCACATTTTCTGTTAAACCATTCATTCTTTTTCTTTTCTCTGATAACTATCCTTGGAACATAATATTTATTCCTTCGGTGTAAATTCGGATGAACTCATCCCATTCTTTCTGGGTACTCCTTGCTGCATGGAAAATTACTCCAGTCTGTCTCTCCGAAGAATGTTCTTAATCCATCAAAGTTTTGCTTTTCCATAATTGTATCTTCCTTTCTTGTGTTCTTCTCTTCTCCCCTCTTTTTTGCTATCATTTATTTCAAATTCAATAAGTACATGATCACTCTTTCCAAGTGGGCACTGATAATTTACTTTACTAATTACTTCCAGTTCTTTCTCAATAGTAGGTCTAGTCTTGATGGTTCTTCGCTACTCTATGAATCTTGTGTTCTCTTTAATCCACTGAGTCATGATGTTATTCATTACCAAATCCAACAATGTACCACCCCATGAGTCTTCTCCTCCTTCAAGTATACCATTCTTCCCAGCAAACTTCTTTGCAGTTAAAATCTCCCATCAAATTATGTTCTCCAATTTTCCATCGTATTCTTTAAACATTTGCTTGTCTCTTATCATGTCTCCATACTTCATCTCTCCCCACGAATTTGTCTTAGGTGGAACGTATACGAGTACTAAGTCTCTTATTCTTCCTTTTTTCACACAACTCTACCTTCAACACTCGCCATTCCTTCTCCTTTCTCCACATTCCCTACTACCACATCCTTCCTGTTAACACCATTAAAACCACCTCCCTTTTTCTGTTTCTGTTTCTCCTCCATACATTATATTGACCCTCTTCAACTGCCACATCCTCAGAATCACTCAGCTTCGTTTCTACTAAACCCAATATGTCTGGTTTCTTGGCTCTCAGTAGTCGTTTACTTCTGTTAATGTTGACACTAGCCCATTTTATTTGTGTACGATACCCGCCATCCTTTTCATTTTCCTTTGGACTGTCTTCTCCTACTCTTTCTCTTTTTAGATACCACTTCTTCAGTTTTTGGTCTAAAACTCTCCAATAGAATTTCTGTTTTTCCTCTTCCGTTCTCATTCGTTTTTTTCTTTGGCTTTCTTTAAAACAGTACATTCAATCTGGCTCTTTCTTCCTCATTCATATCTTTTCTTATCCATATTTCTTATATTCTTCTGTCTTTGCCAGTTTCCATGCCTTAGACAATATATCTTGTGCTGTATTTTGTGACCTAAACTTAACTTTAAGGGCGGGCCCCTCCCTCTTCATATTGGCCTAACCTATGTATCTCTTCTATTCTTCTTCTATCTCCGTATTTTCTTCTACTACTTTAAATATTTCTTTTGACATTTTCTTTTCTTCCTCTTTTCTTAAGTTTTTCTTGGGCAGCACTTTTCTTTAAGACCAAAATGATGACACATTCTTTTTGTCCACCGTATCTCTAACTAAATGTTCCTTTTGTTTGATTACTTTGACTACTTCTTGGGTCAGATTTTTCTTTTCATTTTCTGATCTTCTATTATCTGACGTAAACTTTCATGGTCTTTTCTTTTTCTATCTTCCATGTCTTTCTTTCATCTTTCATTTCCTCTTGTGTCATTTTCCATTTCTTGTGTACTGAATTAATTTCTGCAAGCATTTTCACTACCTTTCGTTGTCTTGTTTCCCTTTAATTAGTCCATTCTATTTTTTTTGAATAGTATTATCATTTTCCAGTACGAACACTTTCTTTCCATCATATCTAATTATCCATTAATTCGTGTACCACACTTTCCAGCATTAAGACTCTTCTCTGGTTCATCGTGTGTGTGTGTATTTACCTAGTTGTATTTATCCAGTTGTAACATACAGGAAAAGAGCTATGTTTGTACTGTCCCCGTCTCCAAATCTACATTATCCAGTTTGCCTTTGAAGTCCTGAATACTTCTTGCATTAATCACTTTTGCATCAAGGTGTGTGTGTGTGTGTGTGTTCTAGCATACTTGGAACGTAAATATTAAAATTAAGAGTTATTGTAATACCAATTAGTAATTTTTAATTGTGTAAATTACTATTTTAACTAAATTTCTTTAATATATTTTTTAGGTACCTGGCCACGGGATGTTCGCTTGCTGATCTGCATTATGGGTACCTGCTCGGGAAGTCAACTATCTCAGGCTATTGCGGCAAGTGTGTGCAGTACTTTGGAAAGACTGAAGACGAAGTACATGCCAGAAATGACGAAAGAAAGTGGGAAGAAGTCGCACCAGGGTTATGAAAGTATGTAATTCCCTAATTGCAGAGGTGCATTGACGGAAACATGTTAGATTAGTCCAACCTTCAGACACAGGCTCCATGTACTATAAATATAAGAACTTCTTTTCCACTGTCTTGTTGGCTATGTGTGATACAAATTATTCATTGACTTATGTGGATATTGGTGCGTACGGAAAAAGCAGTGATTCCGCAGTCTTCCATAATTCATTGCTTTACGAAAAACTTGTGGAAAATACTCTGAGCATACCAGATTCAAAACCATTTCCACTAACAACACAACATGCTTACCACATGTTATTGCTGGAGATGAGGCCTTTGGATAATGAAACACATCATGCGACCGACCCTATAGTGGAAGGCATCTGACATACAAGAAAAAAATCTTCAATTACAGATTGTCAAGAGCACGTCAGTATATCAAATGTATGTTCAGTATACTGCGCAACAAGTGGCGTGTATTCCATAGGCCTCTCAATGTTGAAATTACTTTTGCTGAAAACATAATAAAGGCATGCTGCATATTGCATAATTATGTCAGGGAACGAGATGGCTATAGGTTTGAAGACACTTTTTGGACCACCAATGGCAGACCTGACAAGGAAATGCACCAAGAGGAAGTGTGTCTGCAAACCAGGCAAGAGATATATTTGCAGACTACTTTGTCACTGGAAGGCAGATGCGAATGGCAGGATAAAATGATCTAGTGTTGAGAGAGAGAGAGAGAGAGAGAGAGAGAGAGAGAAGAGAGAGAGAGAGGAGAGAAGAGAGGGAGAGCGAGAGCGAGAGCGAGAGCGAGAGCAAGAGAGAGAGTGTTGTGTGTGTGTGTACTAGCAATGTAACAAAACAGAAGGGAAATAAAAATATGTTGTTCAGTTCACCTAAAAAGACTTATACTAGCACATAAATTGTAACAAAAATAGAAGGAACAGTAAATATTGTTCAATTCACTTACTAGTATTTTTTTTCTCCTGTGTTTCCGCAGAAGTGCAGAAAAGCTCCACTATCTCCTCCCAGCAACGTTTCTTCGCCTTCTCTGTCCTTGTAGTTACTGAAGTCCCATATAGGTGGACGTTTTTCCACTTCATCAATGAAGAGGTCTGTGTCGAAGCGGTCAGGGGCGCCCACAGAGATACCTGTAGTGGACGCATATATATATAGGGCCCACTCTGATGGGTGTGGGTGGCGAGCGAAGCGAGCCTCCTCAGCTGGGGGGTCGGGTTAAGCCCCCCTGAATTTTTTTTGCAGTTTTGATCAATTTTAGTTGCATTTTGGGGCCTCATAGGAGCCTCATAGGGCCTTATAAGGGGCCCTTAGGGGGCCCTTATAGGGCCCACACATGCCTGGAGGTTTACACTGGACGCACGTGCGTCCAGTGCGTCCGCCTGTGGGCGCCCCTGGAAGCGGTCACAAGTCAATCCTTACAATCTTCCAGTGGTATACTGGCCAAATATTAATAAAAAAAAAAAAGCCTACTTGAACAATCTGCAGGAATTGCCATTTAGCAGGACAACACTCCACGGGATATCTTCAGAGGTTGTCATGGCAATGGACCATCGCTCTTCTGATTGGCTAGGATCACGGGCCAAGCTAGCCAATGGAAGCGTAATGTGCCATTCAAACCGCTAAGTGTGTACACTCCCATTCAAATGCATGTAAATCCATCCGCGCGTTTTCCGAGCGGGTGGAAGGTAGACCTCGACCCGCGAGGAGGAAAATTTGCGCGGTTGTGTGTGAACGCCTCCATTGACTTACATTGTAATTGACCCGCCGCGGATTGAAACCGCGCGATTCAACCACTAGTGTGAACAGGGCCTTACTGTCCAGTCCACGTGCATGCAGATCAGCACGAAGCTGTGCCACCTCGAGTTTGCTGAGATCCGTGGGAGGTTCGTCCCATGTACTTTCCTCCGAAGTGCCTTGATTGGGCGGCCTCTTTTTCTTCTTCTTTTGACTGCTTGGGTCGCTTTGTAAGTCCTTCTGTCCAGATCCTTATCCTCTTCAACCTTACATTATTATTATTGATGAAATATACACTCGACCTCCATTTTCCGGACGTCCTATTGCCGGATTTTGGATTTCCCGGTCATTGTCTGCCCCCGGACATATTTGGCACGGCCGGACATATATCCGGAATATCCGGGACATTAAGGCATTCAAATTTCCCGTGCGGCAAGGATGTTTTAGAAAATGAAAAAATATGCGTACAGTAGTAATTATTTTCTCCATAAATCTACTTGTACAGTAAACCCTCTCGTTTTTGGATAATTGGGCCAAGGAGTGGTCCGAGTAATGAATGCAGGGATAAAATAATAATAATAATAAAGAAATAAAGAAATAAAAAATCTAGGTGAATATAGAAAATTTCCAAGTCATGCAAATATCAATAAACATAAGATAAAACATGTAAATAAATAAATTACAGTAAAAATACACAATAGAGTACTGTACAGGAGAGTGTACAGTACTATCAGTCCTACGTCTGGCAGCGGCAGCCAGCAGCAGTATCATGATGGCGGAGATTTCCCCCCCTTCTTAGGGTTGTCTGTAGGGCTGCTAAGACCCCCCTTTAGGGCCCTATGATCCCTGGTGATGTCCTATGATGCTATCACAGGCGTGGTAGCTGACCTTCTTCTTCAGGAAGGCACAGGTGAGGCGGAATGACAGTGTGTTGTCCTGAGAGGTAGGCAGTGCGCCAGGCGGGGCAGGTCGCTCGCCAGCAGGGTGGGCAGGGTTTTTACGTCTTATTACTAGTTAATTATACATCGTAGTGATTATGGTGAGCTGTTATATACACGTATCATTATTTAGGTCAGTGTAGTACCGCGTGTACCTTAAATAAGGGTTATTTAAAGGTGTTGAGGTGGCGGGGCCAGTGACGGGGAAACATTCTTGCCGCGGCCACCCCGTAACACTAACGGAAAAAGTGTCCGTGTGACATGACCTTTAAAGGCCATGTCAAATGTCATGTTGACTTGTGATTAATTGAGAAGTTTTAGAAACAGTTTGTCATTGGGCTGGTGACGGATGACAAGTTTTGATGACGTCATTACTGGTCCAAGCCAGTCAGGGCCTTCTTCCTACCTGTTAGCTACCTAACGGGGAGGCTTGCTGGATACGGTAGTAAGGGCAGGTAGTATCTAGGTGGGGGGAGAGTGGGTGGTAGCTGGAAACCAAACCTCTGTTGCTGGACTGGGTCCAAGCCTCAATGGCCTCAGATCACTCGCCAATGCAACATTTGGACACAATAGTCAGGAGGCTGAAGTCAGAAAAGTGCAACACCCTGCTGTTGCATGTTAGAATAGTCCAACAAGTCTGAAAGGAGTGTCCAGACATACAGAAATCTGAATCAACTTGTTGGACATTCTGGATATGGATAGTATGGCCGCCATGACAGTTTTCAAAAGGGCCGCCACGATCGAAACTTTTCTTCATATCTCAGCTTGTAATTGGGATAAACTTACAAAGTTAGATTCAATCCCCCCATGTTTTTTATCATGTCTGAGTTGATTCTGGCATTAAAATGAACCCCAGTGCTCAAATTCTTTAAAAATTTTTTTTTAAATACTGGAAATTACTTGACCGGGGATACATTAATTTTTAGAATGCAGCTTATTCAACCATTCACTGTTTTATATGGTTCTAAAATTACACTAATCAGGTATTTCTTTTGTCTCATAGGCATGAAAAATTAAGGCTGCGGGCAGAATCCTCCTCAGCAGCCTCCAGGGGCCGAGAAGATGATATGGACTGGGATAAATGCCTCATTTGCCAGGACAGCTCGAAAACAAGGGAAATCGGCACCTCTGCGAAAGACTACAAGTGTTGGAGTGGGAAAAAAGTAGCGAGTGTTGCAAAGAAGAGAGAAATATAATGACTCTAAATATGTTGATGCATTTCCAAGAATCCGAAAAATGTTGTATCAGAACACGTCCAGCAGATTCAATGGCACAGATCATGTTACAGGTTTTACTCACCCAAAAAAATTGGCAAAACTAAAGTCACGTTTCAGCCCAATCTGTCACTGACGAAGAACAGTTGGCAAGCACATCACCTCCTCCGATACTCACCCTGAGCAAAGTCACTCAGATCTGCACACAGCGCTATGGATTGTTCCAAATGTGCTTACTGTCAGACTGATGTTCCTGGCAAAGCTGGTATCCTACAAACTGGAATTTGAACACACATCCACCAAGTGCTGTTGGGACAGTTTGACCCTACTATGCGATTCAGGGCAATTGGGCGGGGNCATTTATTTATAAGGTGTTGTAGGTTACCGGCAGTGGCGCTCACCTAAATAAGGGTTATTAAAGGTGTTGAGGTGGCGGGCAGTGACGGGAAACATTCTTGCCGCGGCCACCCCGTAACACTAACGGAAAAAGTGTCCGTGTGTGACATGACCTTTAAAGGCCATGTCAAATGTCATGTTGACTTGTGATTAATTGAGAAGTTTTAGAAACAGTTTGTCATTGGCTGGTGACTGATGACAAGTTGATGACGTCATACTGGTCCAAGCCAGTCAGGGCCTTCTTCCTAACTGTTAGCTACCTAACGAGGGAGGTCTTGCTGGATACGGTAGTAAGGGCAGGTAGTATCTAGGTGGTGGGAGAGTGGGTGGTAGCTGGAAATACCACCTCTGTTGCTGGGATCTGGGTCCAAGCCTCAATGGCCTCAGATCACTCGCCAATGCAACATTTGGACACAATAGTCAGGAGGCTGAAGTCAGAAAAGTGCAACACCTGCTGATTGCATGTTAGAATAGTCCAACAAGTCTGAATGGAGTGTCCAGACATACAGAAATCTGAATCAACTTGTTGGACATTCTGGATATGGATAGTATGGCCGCCATGACAGTTTTCAAAAGGGCCGCCACGATCGAAACTTTTCTTCATATCTCAGCTTGTAATTGGGATAAACTTTACAAAGTTAGATTCAATCCTATGTTTTTTATCATGTCTGAGTTGATTCTGGCATTAAAATGAACCCTAGTGCTCAAATTCTTAAACAAATTTTTTTTTTAAATACTGAAATTACTTGACGCGATACATTAATTTTTAGAATGCAGCTTATTCAACCATTCACTGTTTTATATGGTTCTAAAATTACACTAATCAGGTATTCTTTTGTCTCATAGGCATGAAAAATTAAGGCTGCGGGCAGAATCTCCTCAGCAGCTCCAGGGCCGAGAAGATGATATGGACTGGGATAAATGCCTCATTTGCCAGGACAGCTCGAAAACAAGCAAATCGGCACCTCTGCGAAAGACTACAAGTGTGGAGTGGGAACTGTAGCGGAGTGTTGCAAAGAAAAGAGAGAAATATAATGACTCTAAATATGTTGATGCTTTTCCAAGAATCCGAAAATATGTTGTATCAGAACACGTCCAGCAGATTCAATGGCACAGATCATGTTACAGTGATTTTACTCACCCAAAAACATTGGCAAAACTAAAGTCACGTATTCAGCCACAATCTGTCACTGACGAAGAACAGTTGGCAAGCACATCAACCTCCTCCGATACTCACCATGAGCCAAAGTCACTCAGATCTGCACACAGCGCTATGGATTGGTCCAAATGTGCTTACTGTCAGACTGATGTTCCTGGCAAAGCTGGTATTCCTTACAAACGTGGAATTTGAACACCACATCCACCAAGATGCTTAGTTTTGGCACAGTTTGACCCTACTATGCATCGCAGATTTGCAGGTGTGTCAGACTTGATGGCTGCTGAAGGGAAATATCACCTTGAGTGTTATGTAAAGAGGAGGAGGTCCGAATAATGTCGAAGTCCGAATACGAGAAGGTTTACTGTAAATACAATTCTCGATTCGGTTAAAAGTCTCATTAATGAATATTGCATTATAGCATGGTAGAAATGTACATGAATCCCTTAATGAACAACTATTACCCTATTATTATACTTGCTCCCAGAGAAGTGTGCGACAAGACGTTTGTAAACAATGACAAAACCCTGTAATGGGTAAGTAGAGGGTTTGTTTAGTAAAAAAAATAATTCATGACATTTTATTTTATTTTGATAAGAAACAAATTTCACAAGAAACTTTTTTCTGTATACTTCGTAGTTCTTATGTTATGAACCTCTACAATGTTGTTGAGCTGCCCACTTATCATTACTTAAATATAATCGTCCAGACCAATTTTTTTTGGCCTAATTATGTTGAATGCACATTCAAAACACCGAATCCACCAAAAATAATTGATTTTCTGGCCTTATTTCCGTAAAAACACAACTTTTGTAAAAAGCGAGCGAAAAAAAAACTTCCCTCCAACAGGGCTACGAATGTTATTGATGACATCAGAGGAGGAAGTCCCTCTCTCTCTCTCCTTCCCTCTCTCTCTCTCCTTCCTTCTCTCTCTCTCTCTCTCCTTCTCTCTCTCTCTCTCTCTCTCTCTCTCTCTCTCTCTCTCTCTCTCTCTCTCTCTCTCTCTCTCTCTCATCTCTCTCTTTCTTTTTCGTCTACTATTTCTTCTCCCTCTTCATCCTCCACGAGAGAGAGAGAGAGAGAGAGAGAGAGAGAGAGAGAGAGAGAGAGAGAGAGAGAGAGAGAAATAAAGGAAGGGAGAGAGAGAGGGGAAAGGAAGGAGAGAGAGAGAGAGGGGAAAGGAAGGAGAGAGAGAGAGAGAAGAGGAGAGAGAGACGAGAGAGAAGAGAGAGAGAGGAGAGAGAGAGAGGAGAGAGAGAGAGGAGAGAGAAGGAGAGAAGAGAGAGAGAGAGAGAGAGAGAGGATTTAGAGAGAGAAGAGAGAGAGACGAGGAGAGAGAGAGGAGGAAAGGAGAGGAGAGAGAAGGGAAAAGGGAAGGAGAGAGAGAGAGAGAGAGAGAGGGGAAAGGAAGGAGAGAAGGGAAAGGAGGAAGGAGATGAGAGAGAGAGAGAGAGAGAGAGCAGAGCGAGAGAGAGAGAGGAGAGAGGGGGGGAAAGAAGAGAGAGAGAATTTAGGCACAGCTGTCTTGCTGACACCATAAAGGATGTATGCTGTGGCATATCGCAATTTTTTTTATCAGAAACACCCAAAAATCTTCAAGTCATATTTCTCTTGTTTTACGTGCTTCTGATCAGCCAGGGGAAGAGGGGCTTCCACTTGCGACGTCAGAGCCGTGGCGCCATCTGTCTGCAAGGCCTTGATGAGTTGTTTTGAGAACTCGGGGAATTTGCAGATTTTGATTGGGATTATTTAAAAACGGCTGACTGGAGGCAAAAATGACGAATATTGTTGATATACTCGCCAATGGCTATGATTTGATTGCATTAAATAAGGAATGATGAAATGGTCTGGACGATTACTTTAAGTTTAAAAAAAAAAAATTATATTGCAACTAGGAAAACAATATAAGTAAGTTTTTTAAGATGAATATTTCCATAAGCTGATGTATTTTTCTTTGTTTAAATGACGAAATAACGAAATATGCAGTTCATTATTGATAAAAACATTTATCTTCTCCTTTTCACAAAAAATCTATCTAAATATATGAAAATACCAAAATACATAATTGTACATTACAAAATGATCACTGGTTATAAATAAATGACAAATCAAATAATTCTGAGGCAACTCCTTGTAGTGATATTGAAAAGCCCCATGTGAGCATAAAACCATGCTTACAAATATAATAATGCAAGGCTCTCTCTTGGCCCAATGCAATTCTTGCAAATGATAAGAGGTTAGGTTCCTTGAAACCTACTTCTTATGATACTCAACAAAGCACATATGTTTGTTTTTAGACACAAGAACACATCACATTTTGTGCATTTAAATCCGGACACCCCTCGGGACAGTAAGCACAGGGCCCTCTTGATGCGCCTCCTGATCCCGTGGGCATTGGCCAATGATCAATACAGTCGTACCGAATGTCAGCAGGCGGAGCTCTTGTTGTCACACAGATGGACTCTGTGTGAAAAGAGTCTTGGGACTCTTTTAGTGGTTAGCGTTGTCTGGAGTGATGCTTTTAGACATCGGTCTTCCAACTCTTATTTGCTTGTTGACCTTTGCCAAGGCACTGGCTATTTCAGACCGAAAGTTTTTCAGTGCCATGTGCTCTTCTTTTAACAATGTGGCTTCACGCTTGTACAAAAGCCAAGCATTAGTTACAGAAACATCTAGAATGTAGCCAAACAGTTGAAGATACCATCTGTGTGACTTGAGTGGTGTTCTATACAAAGCCACTAGCATATCAGAGAGGTCACTTCCCCCATATGTTTCTTGTAAGCTAAGACAATAGAGGGACAAGGGATGTCTGCTTTGCATTTAGTATCATTGTCGAAATTTTTGACAGAACCAACAGGTTCAACTCCTATTACATTACTAAGCAGTGTTACGCATTCGTTGTCGTTGCCATTTAACTGCAATCACACCCTCTGAGGAACTGAAATCATAATGACCTCTCCCTTGTTTCTTCAATTCTTTGTCTGACAACAATGTGCCACCATCAGTTCTTGTTTCTCTCACTGTACCAAGTGTTTTGATGCCTATCTTAGATTCTAGCTGTTTGATTAGTTTGTAAAATAGTGAAAAAGTTGTCACAGAACACGGCAGATGACTGGGGGTCACTAATAGATCTACTCAGCACTAACATAACTTTTTCCCCAAGTAATAGGCTTTTTTCATTTACATCCAAATCTTTGGTACAGAAAGTAGTTTTGCTTGGAATAAGAGCAGATCATGAATGATTCCAGAAGAACTTGACCTGCAAAATATTTTGTAACCCAACTTGTGGGGCTTATTTTTCATATACTGCCGTAGTATTCTGCTTTTGTACCTTATAATTAGGAACCATTACTTCACCTATACTATGGTATTTGCTGCTTTCCGTCTTCTGCACTCTTCACAAAACATTTCAAACAGTGGCCTAATCTTACAGAATTTATCTTCACTATTCTGAATATCATTGTTATTTGGAAATGCATGTACCGTTTGAGGCATTTGAACCGCTTAGAACTCATGATATCAGCAACTAGGGAGTAACGCAGCTGCACACTCCAGTAATCATCGACTGCTGGTAATTGGCATATGCCCATGTAAAGTAACACTGCAAGAAACTTTCGGATTTCGTCTGCATCTGTTTGATGCTGTTGGTTAACTTTTGAACTGAGTACAAATTAGTCTGGTGCACTATGTGGCTAATCATTTCACTACTAAAGAACAGAGAAAAGTAATGGTAAGGGTTTGAAGAACATCTGGTATGGTATATTCAGTCTCTTGTGGATAGAGATTATCAATGTCCCTCTTACTCCAGAGTCGTTCTCGCGAAAGACTCTCATTGGGAGGCTCAGAATCAGGCTGTATCACAACCAAATTTTCGCTAACTTACTCTACATTTTTTGGCACATGGTTTCATAGGCTGTTGAATAGCAGTACTTTCTTGTTCATGACTAGGTATATTTTGGTCATCATCTTCGATATCTTCATTACTTTCACCAATAAGGGGATTAAATCTGGATCATCATCAGAATCCTCAGCATTATTTGGAATTACCGCCTGTAGGTTCTTGTGTCTAGAGTCATAGAATGATGTGTGGTTCCATCTTGCTGTCTGTGGAAGAATATATATTGTCAATAAATTGAATTATATATCAACATGACAACAATTTTGTAGAGCTGCCCCACTACCCACAATTTTTACCATAACTAGGCCAATCAATCAATCATGGGGGCATATGCGGGGGGCGCGTCGCCTCGCCCACCCTCCCTACGACGTCACTGCCGGGGGTCACCACGCGCGATGTTCCCATGCAAGCTCCTTCTCATACCAAGCAACTCTCGACAAGAAACATTAACTTGACCCAGCCACGAGCCTTGTGGGCGCCCCTTGGTCTCCACGCCGGATTGTCTCTTACAGATACAACCCGATGGGAAGATCAGTTTCAGTAGCGTGCCACATGCCCATATAACCGAAGTTGGCGCTGACGGACTATGCAGGTAATAGGCCTCGATTCAGTCTCACGGTGCAATCGCTGATTTGACACGTAATCATCCCAGCGATACCCCATGATTCTGCGGACACTTATTACCAAATCCATCGATTAGTCTCCAAGTCGCTATTTAGTGTCCATGTCTCACAACCATAGAGTAAGGGCAGGGATCACAAGCGACTTGAAGATCCGGATCTTGTCCCTGCACAGGTGCCGACATGCCT